>PVLC010009017.1:0-55840 GCA_004027655.1 Graphiurus murinus | reverse complement strand
CCCCCCAGGGTAGGCAAACAGGAGCCTAGTAACTAGAAGCAAAATTTCTCTTCTGCCCTTTCCCCCTCTTCTCGCTGGCCAGGGCTGATCCTCATTTCAGTTTGCTCAAATATTTGGAAGTGGATTTAGGGCCCTCCCCCCACCTTATGATTTTATAGCCAATAGGTGATGAGGTTTATTTGCATATTTCCAGTCACTTAAGCGGCCGTGGAGTGGAAACAGTGTCAGACTCAGTTCCTCCTCCTCCTCTTCCTCCTCTCCAGAGGAAAGCAATCACTTCTAGCTGCCCTGCCCTCCCGGTTAAAGGGAGACTCGCCCTGCGCCCGGCCGGCCGCAGCCCCAGTGCTCTCCCGCCTCTGACTTGGCCCGCGCAACAGCAGGTCCGCGCACCCGCCCGCGCCGCGCAGCAACCACCGAAGGACGCGCCGGGTCATGGAGAGAAAAGCACTGCTCCTGGTGGTCCTGGGCTTGTGGCTCCAGAGTCTGACCGCCTCCCGCGGAGGGGTGGCCGCCGCCGAAGGTAGGTTTTGTGCGCAAACTCCGCTCCACCTGCAGACTCTGCCCGTGTCCGATTTCGCGCGAGCTGAGGATGGAAGGAGAAGTTGGGTGGGCGCGCACCGGGGACCCGAGTAGGGTCACCAGAGTGGGATCTAGGGGAGCAGGGAGGGAGTCTGCCTCCGATAACACTCCGGCCGCTCCTCGTTCCCGCTTTTTCTCTTTTCTCGGTTCCCGCGCTGCCCCTTTGCACCCTGGCTGCGGCCGCGTTCCCGGGCGCACCCGGTCATCAGCCCGGGAAGGTCGGAGGTGTGACCGGCGGGACGACAGAGGAGAGGAGCAAGGGAGCTGTGGCGGTGACCGGCCATCACCTTCCATGGTGGGGGGGCTGGAATGAAAGGCACGCGGGCCAAGGTGACCCCGGCTTGGCCCGGGCTGAGGCTCAGCCCTCGCCGGTGGCCGCGCGGGCAAGCAGGGGCCCTTTCTGGGGAAGCCAGCCGGGGGCGGAGGCGTCTCTGCGCACTGTGGCTCTTGGGGTACCCCTGCGCTTGACTGTAGGGAGGGAATGCTGGTGAACGTGGAGGGGACATGCGTGCGGGGACTCAGTGCCCTGCGAGCGCTCAGGAGCCAGGGGAGCGCTGCAGAATCCTGCCTTGCGCGCCTCGCTTCTCTGGGAGCCCAAGAAACCCAGGAAAGCGCTGACCCTCCCGAAAACCTGGCGCAGCGACCAGCAGTCTGTGGGCACGGGTCTGGGGACTTCCAGCTCTGCTCTGGAATCTGAAGCTAGCTCGGGGCGCTCAGCCCGGCGGTGTGGCTGCGAGCCTGTGGGTTTGCGCGCGCAGTGGAGAGGTCTCCGGCTGGACCGCGGTCGCCACCCGGCGCCGCCTGCTCGCCTCGCCTCGCTTCGCCAGGGTGACCGCGCCTAGGGCTCTTGGCGAATTTCTTTATTACAGAGAAGTGATCCTAGCCCGAGACCCGCCTACAAGTAAGAGCCTGTGTAACTTGAACCTTGGTTCAGCTAACACTGCAGCACTTTAAAAGGCCACCGAGAAGCAAGTCCTAAAAGGAGGCGACAGTTCCTTTTCTCGTGGGTGTTGGAATTGCCATGAAGGTGGTATCCCTTGGATATGCTTTCAGGCGACCCGTCACAGCAGAGGTTTACGTTATAGTCCAGTCTGCTCGGGATTGCCTCTGAAAGCTTGTCTGATGTCTCCGTTGCCTTATGCAAGAACATTTTTGTTAGGTTCAAAGGAAGGCAATTCCACCAAAGCAGAATTGGGTAAAAAGACAAATATCTTTTTAAAAAATCAGTTCGGGTCAGCTGCCAGGTCGCAGGTGGGTAATTCAAGCTACTCGGGAGGTGGAAGCAGGAGGGTCACACATTGGAGGCCAGTCTTGGCAACTTAGGGCAACCTTATCTCAAAAATAAAAAGGGTTAGGGATGTAGCTCAGTGGTAGAAGCCCCTGGGTTTTGACCTCAGTTCCACCAAACAAAAATCAGATCAGCTTGAGGACTGGAGATTCAGTTAGAAAGTATTAAACATTTCATGTGGATGGTATTTCCCTGTAGTGTTTGACACTGGCGAAGAAGATAGTAGGAACAAAAGACGAATTCTGATTCTAGAAAGCTATTATTACCTATTATTACCTTCACTGTAAAAACATGCACAGAAAAATGCCATCCATGTTTTACATTTTTTTTTGCTGGGCTCCCTTAGAGGTTCATGACCCTACGTTCCTGGGCAAGCCAGTGTCACCTCTCTTGGTTTAGCTTCTTCAACTATAAAAAATAAGAGCTCACAAGAGTGAAAGTTCTCTGAGGCCCCTCTCATTCTTACTCTTGGATTTAACTGGACACTTCACTGGGCACTCACATTGGATTTTAACCAACACGTGCTTTTCTTGGCGGTGAAATATACTAGGGAGGATTATTTCCAAGTAGACTAGAAGTGATTCCCTCTCCTCCTGTCCTCTTTCACTCTGCCCACTCTTGGAATGATGCCTCTCTCAACTCTCCAGCCCTTTCTTCTTCTGGATGAATTCATCGAGGAGTGTAAGAATGTCAAGAAGCTGGGCGTGGTGGTGCACGCTTGTAATCCCAGCATTTGGGAGGCTGAGACTGGAGGATCACAGGTTCTCAGCCAGCCTCAGCTACCTAATTAGGCATTCCACAACTTAGTGAGACCCTGTTTCAAAATAAAGAATAAAAAATAGGGCTGGGGGTGTAGCTTGGAGGTAGAATGCCCCTGAGTTCCAGCCTCAGTACTGCAAAAAAAAAAAAAAAAAAGAATGTCAAGGAGAGTAAGGTGCCACCTGGGGGGACGATATGGTCTGAGTTGACTTAGAAATCAGCCTGGGTTTCTAAGAAAGGTCTGACAGTAAGTAACAGGCCCTGCCCTCGGGTTCTTATTCTTGGACACACTGCTGTCTTCTGTGTGGCCCCAATCAGGACACTTGAAGGCTCGGTTGGGAGAAGGCAGCCTGTAAGATCCTGCTCAGCAGCTGCAGTTTTATTGGACTGGCTACTGTGACTTTCCAGGCTCACATCTGAGTTATGTATAACTGGGGTTGAGAGCAAAGCAGCAAATGCAGTTAGAGTCGAGCTCAGCAAGGGAATGGTTGGTTAACAGCTGCATGGGAAGTTGGGAGTCAGGTAGGGTAAGAGTTGCAATGGAAAAATCTCACTTTCTTTCAAGCTGCGTCTTCTTTTTTTTTTTTTTTTTACGGTACTGGGGGTTGAACTCAGGGGCATTCTACCTCCGAGCTATACCCCCAGCCCTATTTTTTTATTCTTTATTTTGAAACCAAGTCTCACTAAGTTGCGGAGTGCCTCACTAGGTAGCTGAGGCTGGCCTCGAACCCAGATCCTTCGGTCTCAGCCTCCGGAATGCTGGGATTACAAGCGTGCGCCACCACGCACGACTAGTTGGTCTTCTTATCTCAGCCCTCCCTCCTGGCTTGCTTATGGAGGAGAAATCGAACTATACAATTGACTGCCTCTATTATGTCAGATTGTTTTTCAAAAGTGTCTTAAAATATGGTACATGTTACTGTTCATTTCTTTTCCTACCACCTCCTTTCCCTACAGTATCACTGCCAAGCTGCTTGGCTTTTAGATGTGGAGGTGTTTGGACCATCCAAGTGATGGCTGATAATGACTTGGGATCACAAGGCGTAGGGAAAGTATTCAAGACATGAATATCATAACTGGATGAAGATATTGAACTTACTCACAATGTATTTCCCAACTTTTATGGCAATAGCAACCAAACAAACAAATTTAAAAAGCATAATCACCCTAAATATTTTTGGGGGGTGGGATGTTCTGTTCTCTAAATGTAGTTTGTCCCACAGGAACTAAACACTTTTTATTAATGGAGACTTTTTAATCTAGGAGTAAACCTTGGTCATGGATGGTTCTTGGCATATTCTCTCTCTGCAAAAGTCAGAGGTTTTCTGGAAGAGTAACAGACTAGGATTCTGGCTTGCTTAGGGACTGTGGGTTTGAAATTTACTCTGAACAATGTTTGTCCATTGGACTGTGTGACCTTGCTTGCATTGATGTCTTGTGGCCATTTTGAGGCTGTTTGTTAGTTCATTCTAATAGAGGAAATAAATGTCTACTAGGAAGGAAGGAAGGAAGGAAGGAAGGAAGGAAGGAAGGAAGGAAGGAAGGAAGGAAGGAAGGAAAGGATTATCTTGAGTGAGGATATGTATATATGTATACACACACATATACATGTTCTAATGGAAACAAGCCTATTTATTAAACATGTGCCAATCACACATGAATGATCACATTCTATCCTAGGTAACTTAGTGATTTTGACTTTTAAATGAAGGGAGAAAACTATGCCCACTGCTAACTGCCAGTAGAATAGGACAAAGATGGTCCAATTAGCAGGTTCACACTTGGTCTCATCTGGTTGCCACCTCGTGCTTTTCTTAGATGGTGAAGCCTGTTTCTGTGCAATACCATTCTGGCTCCTGGTTAATTTAATAAATTCACAGACTTTTTAAAGAAGTGTGAAAAATCACTTTTTTGGATAGACAGTAATAAGTGTAGGTAAAGAGCTCTGACTTTAGTGCTTTAAACTGACCTGCGTCTAAGAGATGACACTCTTGAAATCAGTCCTGTACTTTTTTGGGGAAAAAAACAAGCTTGCAAAGTTAATTATGGTGAAAAATAGCATAAGAATAAGCACTTATATTTCCTTCCTCTCTCCCTCTCTGTCTTCCTTCCTTTTTTCCTTCTCCCTTTCTTCTATTCTAACATGTGTGAGTATGATTCTAAGAGCCCTGGTAAAAAAAAACAGTACAGTTAGGTAAGTGTAGAGTCACTAAGATGATTTCCATGTGCAGAACACAGTAGTTTCCTTAGTAATAGTCACATCAAATCAGTTCACCTGCCACCCTAGGAACAATCCAAGGTGTGACTGACAGCTAAACATATAGACAGACCCACAGCTGGGGTCCCTCTGCCTACCTGTCTCTGCATGCTCTGAGACAGTTCAAGGGATGATAGAGGTTTGGGGAAAGTCACTGATCTTTAGGATGCCAAGACAGCCTTGAAGGGTTCCAAACACAGGTAATGTGGAACTTCCATTGGAACACCAAAGAGAAGCAGAGATTGACTAGGCACCAATAAGATTTATCAGGCATAGCACTGAAACCATCATATAGCGCGCACCAAGTGACACTGCTCTGTCAAACTTGAAATGAAAAAAATCCTTTCTTTTGGAAGTGAAATGGAACTCACCGAATTCAAATTTGCCTGAGAATGTATGAATTTCCTGTTGTTTTTCTCAATAAGCAATGGGCCCAACAGCAACATTGTTTGTAGGAAGTTGACGCTGTCAAAGAGCCATGCATAGAATCAGATACAGGATCTACAGATTGAATAGACTTTTTTTTTTTTTTCATGGAAATATACAAAGCCAGTGTTGCTAATTTCAGAGAATATTCTTGGTCATTTCTAAGTCACCAGCAATACCAAGGCCACCAGGTTGCATAATTCCAGGGGAAAATAGACCAAGATGAATGGCAATTCTGGAGCTATGCAAAGCTGTAGTCATAAATGGCAGTGTGGCAAATGGAATGGATGTGAGATTGATCTGTCTGCCAGGTTGCTCAGATCAGCTCTGCCTTTAAAAAAAAAAAAAAACTGATGATCGAACATGTTAAAATAAGATTGTTAGATTGCTAGAGAGGAGGTATGAGTTATTTAAGGTGGAGAGATGTGGGAGCAAGTGGAATTAATTTAGTTTTACATTTTCTGAAGCATTTCCTAAAAATAAAAATTCCTGGGCACTGAGAGCAGAATTAGACTAAAAATATGCAATATTCTTTTAACTAATAAAGTTAACCACATTTTCTGATGAGGAAGAAAGGAGAGCTACAGCTTCAAATATGAGAGGCAGAGCATATTCTTGGTGGGTAGAGATGGATTCGATGAAGTTTCACCACATGGAAGTGAAAAGAGCCCTAAGGATCAGCAGTTTAGTGCAGACCCTTATTTGACTAAATGATCTTAGAGTACCTAGCAACTGTAACCAAACTCACTTCTTTCCAATAAATATGATCATTTAAAAATGTCTCCATTTTAGGTAGTGAAGGTGTATGTGTGTCGTGTGTGTGTGTGTGTGTGTGTGTGTGTGCGCACGGGTGCATGTGTGAGTAACTTGCTGTATATAATGAATCACTCAGCCAGTAACCATAATATTACATAGGGAATTTGGAAAATAATTGATAAGAAGAACAGTGTGGCCAGTCCTCAGATAGTTACAGAAGGCTAATTTGAATGTCTATACTTATGCTATTACTGTCTCATTCTCATTTTTATTCTTGGCCTGACTTTTGCAATGTGATTTTGAAACTATAGATTTAAAATTTTGAATTGTAAAAAAAGAATAACTTAGATTGAGAAATTAGAGCTATTCCTACTAACCTTATTTATTTATCTCCGGAATGTCTTGAGTCACAAAATCTAAAATCTCTTAAGTTATTATCTTTTTATAGAAAATAGGTAGTTTTTTTTACTTGAAAAGAATTAAATAATTTCCCTTGATATAACTTCCCTCTGACTGTGCTCTGCTTTGTGAAAAGAGTCTGTCTTTGCAATATAATTTACTCAAAGTGTTCTGTGTGAATCATATGTACTCTGTACAAATGCTCACGGAAAATTTACCAACATTAGATTTATTGTCCATAATTTAAAAAGCTAGGTTCTCTTTCTATCCTTCTCCAATTTGGGATTAACTTTGAGGAACCAAAGTGGACTATTTACAAGTTTTGTTGTAGTTTTTTTCAGTTTTGACTTTGTGTAGAAGCCTGTCATGATATAAGAAGGAAAAGAAATATCTGGGCAAAGTATTTGTCATAGCTCATGGTTTGTACCATCTTTCTGAACAACCCATTGAGGATTTCTCAAAACATTTAAGTCAGTCTATCTTGCCATGGGAGCGCGATCAATTCCATATAAAAGCTTCCTTGCAGTCCCAATTTTTCATGTTGCTAACATTTTAAAAAATCATACTGATAAAAAGGAAATAAAATTCTCTCAAACCGGTCTAATCATTCAATAATTGTGGGAAAACGTTTTACTACAATCAGGGGATTTTTTTATTTCAATATGATGCATAGTTACAAGGCACTGGTAAAAGTATATTAAAAACCCAACAACAACAAAGGCAAGGAACTATTGATACATAAACAAGTTGGGTGAATCTCAAAGGCATTGTGCTACTTGGAAGAAGTCAGTCTCAAAAATTTACATACCGTGTGGTCTGATTTGGTTTGGGAATCAGAGATTTAAAGAGTAATGTGTGAAGCAATACATGAAATAAGGTGAACTGTACAACACAAGCTGAAAGTCAGTGTTCTCCAGGAGAAGGAGCTTGCAACTGAACTCGATGGACCTAAGTTCTGGTCTTCACCTTCTTTCCAAACTTGGCCAAGACACTTAGATCCATGCATGACCTGAGAAAAGATTGGATTAACTAAGGAATCCCCAAACGGCAGTTCACTTGGGCTAAACTGCTTACACATATACATATACACACACCGTACCTGGAAGAGAGCTGAAGGACAGGCTGGGAGATGGGGGAGAGATCAGTAAGTACCGATTCCCTCCCAGTCACTGTCATCTGCACCGAGTGTCAGAGTGTCACCACCGACCACCACAGCAGCAGCATCCAAACAGGATTGACAATGGTTACGAGTTCACCTAAAACACACCATTCCAGCAAATAATATCACTCTCTAGCTAACCTCCTCTCCTATTTTTTTCTTTTCCTCCAGGAGGAAGAGATTTTCAGGACATAGAAACTAAATTTGCCCTAAGGACCCCTGAAGACACTGCTGAGGACACTTGCCACCTCATCCCCGGAGTGACAGAATCTGTGGCTAACTGCCACTTCAACCACAGCAGCAAAACCTTCGTGGTGATCCATGGCTGGACAGTAAGTGGAGTGTAGTCACCGGGCCTTAGACTGTGGGGCCCCAGTGGTGCTTCCGCATGGAGTACTTCTGCCTGTTCTCTGGTAGCTTTGCTTTAAACAAAAGGAAAGGCAATCTTGGCTCGGGGTGGTATATAAAGTCACAGGTTCATGACTACTTCCCCTAGACTGCGAAGCCTTCATTTCAACACAGCACTTGGTTAATGCCCTTGAGCTAGCCATTCCTGTACAGTGGGCAAGAGTCCCTGGGCCGAGACAAAGCAGAATGTGTTATGTTGGGAGAGCTGGTGGAAGTCAAGAGTGAGCCCTACTCAGCCAGCTCGGCACCAAAGGCCCTGAAGACAGCCAGCTGTCAGGGTGAGGATAGGCTGGGGCAGCGCGAGGAAGCGTGCGCTCCGGTGCTGGCCGGGCCATGCTCCATGTCTGCCACGCGGTCAGGTCACTTCTCATCTCTGGGCCTCGGGTTGCTGATCTGTAAAATAAAGCGATTGGACAAGGCTTCCCTGGGTTCCCTCCACTTCTGATGCAACCCAGCTGTAAATGTTAGGGCGCTTGTCTAGAGATAAAAGAGGGCTTCCTAGCCAGGGCACTGCCATGCAAGGTGGTTGGAAAAGTGAAAAGTCACTTTACACAATATGGTTGTTGCTTAAATACTTAAATTTGTATCTAAGTTTTTCAATCGTTAGTGAGTAGATTGTATTGTTTATGAAAAAGGGCTTTATACAAAACAGATTGTTAAAGATATTTAATCTTTCCTTTTTGTCAGAGTTTGTGAATGTTGTGATAGATATGCATTTTTTTTTTTTTTTTTTTTTTTTTAGTACTAGGGATTGAACCCAGGGGCATTCTACCTCTGGGCATACTACCTCTGAGCTACACCACCCTTCCCCCCAGCCCATTTTTAATTCTTTATTTTGAAACAGGGTCTCACTAAGTTGCAGAGGGTCTCACTAAGTAGCTGAGGCTGGCCACAAACCTCTGGTCTCAGCCTCCCAAGTACTGGGATTACAAGCATGCGCCACCATGCCCAGCTAGACATGCAATTTTAATGAAAAAAGTTAGCTAAGGAATGATACAAATCTAGTTGATTTCTTTCCTACAAAATGAAAGTGCCTTTGTTATTGGCATGATAGACAATTGCTGTGATTTTTTTTTGGGGGGGGGGCTAGTACTGGGGATTGAGCCAGGGGCATTCTACCTCTGAGTTATACCCCCAGCCCTCCTCTTTTCATTTGTTTTGAAATGGTCTCACTAAATTGCTGAGGCTGGCCTTGAACCTAGGATTCTCCTGTGTCAGCCTTCCATAGTACTGGGATTATAGGTGTGCACCACCATACCCCATCAATTGCTAATGTTTTTGTGGCAATGGAAACAGCTGTTTATAGAATTTATACAGATGTTTATTTTGATAAAATACATCTACTTACTAGAGATAGCACAGTAAATTACATATCTCCTGATAAAAGTTCAAATTTCTAACATGAATCTCTTGATGTTTTAAGAAGTTTAAATAGGGCAAAGGTTTGGTGTTTTTTAGAGGCATTTTGGATATATGTACAATGTGGCTTTCAATACATTTCCAAAAAAAATGCATTTCTGCAACAGGAATAAACTGTGTATCTCAGGCACCTCAGCCTTTTCCTGAGAGAATTTTGTGCTTAGGGATTTTTTTTTATGCGGTACTGGGGATTGAACTCAGGGGCATTCTACCTCCAAGCTACACCCCCAGCCATATTTTTTATTCTTTATTTTGAAACCGAGTCTCACTAAGTTGCAGAGTGCCTCATAGGTAGCTGAGGCTGGCCGTGAACCCGGATCCTCGGGTCTCAGCCTCCCGAATGCTGGGATTACAAGCGTGCGCCACCACGCCCGGCTGTGCTTAGGGATTTTTGAAAAGAACATTTCCTTCTCATACTAAGATGACATGGGTAACTCGATGTCAATAGACAGTGCCAGTTGCTAGCATGGGTCCTAGGGTCTGACTAAGCACATTTGTCCTATGATCTGAGTAAGCACATTCGTGTTCTTCACGTCATGCGACCTGACGTTCTGAGTGCCTGGCCTCCCGAGGCTGGGTTGCAGGCCATGGGCCAGAGTTTTCCTATCACACGGAGCTGTTTGGTCCATACAATAGCCAAGGCAGACATGCTGACCTGGTCTTATCTCACCCAGTTCGCTGGTGGTTCTGTGGGACCACCTGATCCAGGTTGTAGGGAGGGCTTTGGTTCGGCAGCGTGTCTAACAAAAATTTCTTCAAGTAGTCTTGACCAGAGGAACCTTGGAAGAAAAACCTAGAAAATAAGACCTTTTCTGAGTTGAGGAAAGTAGGTGCTTGGATTTTTCATCCCCTTTGTTTGGGGTTACTGTTATCTGTGTTTTATGTTGAATCAAAAAGGAAAGGATTAGATTAGCTGTTACCTAATTCATAGAAGTATCAGCGCTATAGGAGTAAGTCGATTACTTGCGCTTTTAAGGGCCGCCTAACTCGGAAGCATTGTTAGTATAGAAAAACTCAGAGGCCAGAAGCAAACACGGCTTTCCCACTTGAAGATAAGCAGCTAGTCCACTCAAGGGCACAGACTGAGGGATGTGAGGACACGCTCCCACCTCCTCACGAGAGATCCCAAAGATTGCTTAGCATGTAGCATGCACGAGGTACAGCGCAGAGGGAGGCTCAGACACACTGCACTGGAGCTTCACCACTTGCCTGGATTCACTGACTTCAAGCACAGAGTGCTCATCAGGAAGCAGGAGGCCCTCAATGCGGCTGGAAGAAGAAGGAGTGATCCACACTGCGTTCTGAGAAATGACATCAGCCTCCCCTGATCTTGAAAGGCAGCTGCAAAGGGTGACCCAGAGCCCCCCGCCAGGAGCACAGGGAAACAGGGAAGGACCCAGTCCAGCTAGTTCTCTCCTAGACCCACAATGCACCTGGACTCGAGGCAGCCATCCTGAGACATGTGCAAAGGAGGCTTCAATAAGTCCCTAAATGGGCTAACATTACCTTTGTACCTTTTCTTCTTTGTTTTCTCTCCGTGTTTAAAGTAGCTGCGAAACTGGCATTGTATCACTGCAAGTAGATTGGAAATCAGAATGGCCACAAGTAGAAATGCAGGGAGTGGAGAGGGACTTCAAGATCACCCAAGTCCAGCCTCTTGGTTGTATAGGTGGACTAAGGCTTCAGGAAGGCTTAAATCATTTATAGAAATATTTAGTGAGAGAGATAGAACTGGAGTTAGTTGCCTTTTTCTGACACGGGGCCCAGCAACTTGGTGAAAAATTGTGGTTTGTTTAGTGTTAGGGGTGAAGCTGGAACTCATGTTTTGATAGTTTTAGCCTAGTGAACAGATAAACAAAGAAGGCATAAATTTGAAAGAACCTGTCATATAAGATCAAAGTTCCAAATGAAGCTCCTTGGTTTGGGAATCCCAGGCTCCTTTTTCTCTGTTGGAATTACACTAAGTATAATCTGGTTTTTACAAGTTTTTCAGTAAAAGCTACCTTAAGCATGAATTTCAGAAACTTCTTTGTCTCTTCAGCACTTAATTGAGTCACGTTTATAGTGGCTACAATACAACCGGCTGTTGATGTCATTAACATATCGGTGCATGTGAACGCTTCTTTAGAAGAAAAAAAAATGCATTTACACCCTCTTACCCAATTCTTGGGAAACATTTATTAGCCTCATTGAGAGTAATTGAAATGAATTTCTTTAAAAGTAGCCTATAATTCTGCTATAGAATTTTGTTTCATTCAGACCGTTCTTTCCTTTTAATGGTATAAATCATTGAAGTTTTACTAAGTTTATAAAACATGCTTCTTCAGCACATTGAGCTTGTATAGGCACAGGTTTCTTAATAGTCTTGGGGTTTAGTTTTTCTCTCTGAGCCAATGAGCTTCCATGCAAGTTCATTTTTATCCACTCAATGTAGACTTAATGTAATATCATATCTAGAACAAGTTGTAGGTGGGTCTTTTTAAGAAAGCCTGTGTTATCCTCTTCAGGTTACAGGAATGTATGAGAGTTGGGTGCCCAAACTTGTGGCTGCCTTGTATAAGAGAGAACCAGACTCCAACGTCATCGTGGTGAACTGGCTGCTGCGGGCCCAGCAGCATTACCCGGTGTCTGCAGGCTACACCAAGCTGGTGGGAAAGGATGTGGCCAGGTTCATCAACTGGATGGAGGTAAGACTGGGAGAAAGGACCTTCTGTGTCCAAGACAGAGCTTGTGGCTACAGCTAGATGGATGGCTGGTCTTTCTCCCTTTTCCCTTAGATAGAATTATTTTCTGGGGCAATTCAAATCTTCAGAATGAGCAGGGGCATTATCTTTTAGCCCAAAGCAGCATTATGATAAGAATGATAAGACTATCTCGAGCCAATACATAACCCTGCCTGCTCTATCCTTTGATATTTTCAGTGAATAGATCTGCTGAGGTCAAGCACTAAGTGGGCAGAAATAACAAAAGCTTATTATTCCAGGATGGAGGGAAGATGGCAAATTCAGCCAAAACCATCCCTGCCTCCCACCCCCAGTGGGCTGGAACATCGGTATTTTAGCCTGGCTCTGCCCCCACTTAGAATTCCAATCTTTTTGACAAAAATATTATCAGTATTTATTTCTTAGTGTGGATGAAAAATCCAGATTTTTCTTGAGACATATATGACCCAGCCTTGTAGTTGAGGGGAGGGATGGAATTAAGCCAGGAGAGTGGCTGGGGAGGTATATAGGATATGAAGTTGCTGAAGGTCCAGAGTTAATGACTTAGCTGGAAGTTTTATCCACTTTCAGGGAATGGCCTACTTTTTTCAGGCCATGCTCCAAAAACTACCTTCAAGATCTTCTTGGGTTTGCAAGGAAGCTAATACTCTGTCAGGGCCAAATTATTTAAACCAGATCATTGGAGGTAAAAAATGAGCTGTGTTTGTTGGACTGAACATCAAAGGGCAGTCCAATAAACGGGTCTTGGCCCTTTTGATAATCAGGAAAGTGAACTTGGGAAAATCAGATCACCTGCCTGGGCCTCGGGCTTCTTACCTTTTGAAAGAGAAGGCTGGACCATGTGTCTTTCTGATCTCTTGCCTCTGCAATAGTTTCTGATAATAAGTCATTGTTTGGCTAACTTTAAAGAATAAAGTGATACAGGGTAGTTAGACTAGGGAAAGATGGGTTAAAGTTTGCATATATGTGTATATATTTATATGTGTGTGTATATATATATGTGTATATGTATATATATTCACATAACTGTATGTATGCACACATTAGTATTTATGCATACATACCTATTCATATGCATACATATTTAGGGGTAAACAATACAATTCAGGATGTATGGGAAAACCTAATTTGAATCTGTTGTTAAAAAAGAGAGAAATTCTCAACAGTAGAGAATTTTTTCTCTTACCTAAAGCACAAAATTAAAATAAATAAAATTAATTTACAGTAGTTGGCATATTAATTTACAGTACTGGACAATGTTTTTTTTCTTCCTTCCTTCCTCCCTACCTCCCTTTTTTCCTTCCTTCCTTCCTTGGCTTTGTGCATATTAGGCAAGTGCTCTACCACTGAGCAACATCCGCAACCCTTTCATTTTATTTCTTCTAGTTTTGATGTTGGGCAAAGAATTATAAGAGCTTTCATTTACTTCTACAGGATGAATTTAACTACCCTCTGGACAGCGTCCATCTCTTGGGATACAGCCTTGGCGCTCATGCTGCAGGTGTTGCGGGAAGTCTCACCAATAATAAGGTCAATAGAATTACCGGTAAGGAAGCCCTTTCACTCATCTTATCACAAGAGTCAAGGTGGCCATCATTCTGAAATAGAATCAGAGCACTATTTGCTAAACACCCACAGGTGCATAGTGCTCTTGTAGGGCACCCGCCTGGCACTGATTACCTCATGGTCAGGCTCTTTTTCAGGAACAAGATACAGTACAGATGCTGGCTCTCACGGACTTAGCATCTACCAGCCATGCCATGAAAGTAGAGTTAAGCACGGGATGACCACAGGTGGCTCTGAGAAGCCAGTTCCCCTCTCCCTCTGCTCTCTGCTTTGGTCGTGGATTGCACCTATGTTGAAACTACTCACATCAATACTATGGAGAATGAAAAAGGATCATCGCCAGAGACCATGTGCAAAGAAGACAGTCATCTAGGCTGTGGCAATAGGTGGTTTGGCATTCAGAGAGAGGAAGAACACACCACTGTTGAAAGTTCTTCTCCCCAAATTCAGAAATAATTTATACAAGGACATTAGGTCATCATGATTAAAAATCACGGTATATATAAATAACACAAGTCTGGATGTATGGAAAAATGTTCTAATTCATATCTGCTGTTGAAAAAGAAAAAAGAGAAAGTCTCAAAATTAAAGAATGTTTTTCTCTCTCTTACTTGATTTTCTCTCCCTTACCTGACTAGTTTAAGAGGTTCAAATTCATTTTAGGAGAGCCTAAGGCCTACTTTTATGAATCTCAGTAATTTAAAGAACTAATTCCTGTGTACTAGGAGCTAATAAGAATCTAAATGGCTCTCAGTGACATTCCCATGATGAGCAGCGGAATGCTGGCGTAGACCAGTGAGGACTAAAATTAATGCAGATTTAAAAATCTTCTCTCCCATCAAGGCTTGGATCCAGCTGGACCTAACTTTGAGTATGCAGAAGCTCCCAGTCGCCTTTCTCCCGATGATGCAGATTTCGTAGACGTCTTACACACATTCACCAGAGGCTCGCCTGGCCGAAGTATTGGAATCCAGAAACCAGTAGGCCACGTTGACATTTACCCCAATGGAGGCACTTTCCAACCAGGATGTAACATTGGAGAAGCTATTCGTGTGATTGCAGAGAGAGGCCTTGGAGGTAAATACGATTTACCAGTAAAATAGGCCCTTCAGTCATAGATGCCTAGGACGGGATCCTAGTATTCTAATATCACACCTCCCCTACTTGAGAGGTGCAAAATGAAACACTTGCTGTGGATTTTCTGAAGAACTGAAATTTTCCGTGTGTCTCTTTCTCCCCAGATGTGGACCAGCTAGTGAAGTGCTCCCACGAACGCTCCATCCATCTCTTCATTGATTCCCTGTTGAATGAAGAAAACCCAAGCAAGGCCTACAGGTGCAATTCCAAGGAAGCCTTTGAGAAAGGGCTCTGCCTGAGTTGCAGAAAGAACCGTTGCAACAATCTGGGCTACGAGATCAATAAGGTCAGGGCCAAGAGAAGCAGCAAAATGTACTTGAAGACTCGTTCTCAGATGCCCTACAAAGGTAGGCCGGCGACAGTTGTATATACGGAAAATCAACTAGATCTATTTTGAGCATGCCAGCTACATGGCATGTACTGCTTCTGTCCATCGTAACAGAGTTAAGCAAGTGATGTCACTAGACCCTGAGCCCTCATTTGTGTTCCTATTGATGCAGACGATGCCACACTGACCCACTTCACTGAAGCTCCTAATTGCCATTGCTAGCAAGGCCCCAGGGTTCAGCCCGGGATTTGCAGCCCCAGTCCTGAGCTCAGAGTTAATTTGAAACCATTGCCCTGAGATTCATCATTATGGTGCATGGGCCAAGTCCAGCCTACCGCCTGCTTTTGTAAAGAAAGTTTTATTAGAACACGGCCACACACATTCATGTCCTTATTGTCTATGGTGGTATTCATGCCACCAGGGCAGAGCTGAGTGGTTCAGACAAAGATCAAATATCAACTCCTTGGCCCTTTATAGAAAGTTTGCCACTGCTAAGGTTTGCTTTATGTGAAGCAAGAACCATCTGGATTTTAAAATTTAGCCATCTATCTGAGGGTGGTAGTGCATGAGTGTGGTAGTACATGCCTGTAAACCTAATACTTGGGAGATTGAGATAGGAGGATCACAGTTTCAAGGCCAGCCTTAGCAGCTTAGTGAGGCTTTCAGCAACTTAGCAAGACCTGGCTTCCAAATAAGAAATAAAAAGGACTGGGGGGGGGGGGCAAGCATGGTGACTCATGCTTGTAATCCCAGTACTTGGGAGGCTGAGACGGAAGGATCACAGGTTCATGGCCAGCCTCAGCTACTAGTGAGGTACTCCACAACTTAGTGAGACCCTGTTTCAAAATAAAGAATAGGGCTAGGGTATAGCTTAGAGGTAGAATGCCCCTGGGTTCAATCCCTAACACCAGAAGAAAAAAAAAAAAGAAAAGAAAAAGAAAAGGAAATTCAACTATCCCTGAGAGGCAGGAAAATATCAAACCTGCTAAGAGATGTGCATTTGTTCCACACTTAAACACTTGAACTTCAAGTCTGCCTCTTGCTTAGAGGAAGACCTAAAGGAATGGAGGGGAAAGGGGAGAGGAGGTCATCAGATAAATTTGGCAAGGAGGATTGATTTCAGGAAGGCTGGCTTCTCTGGTGTCCCACGGGAAGCATGAGGGAAGGGAGGATATTAAAGAACAGTTCCTCAAGGTAAAGCATATCTGCTCTTGGCACCTGTTTGTCAGGGGGTTTATCAGACTCTGCAGAGGTCATTTGATGGCATAGAGATTGGAGCACCTGTGTTGTTCTAGGAAATCTTTTAGGCCATAAGGGACCCTCGGTTTTCCTGGCTCTTCAGAAGCAAAGAGCATGTGTGAGGTATAGAGGAGACTATAATCTGAAGACATGGTCAGCCTCACTTATGCCTGCATTCTCCATATGCCAGCAGCTCAGGGCTGCTCCCTCAGTGTCCCTGGGGCCACCTGGCCACTCCCCGCCTCTCCTGCTAACGTCTTTGATGCTCTCTGCAAAAGCTCTTTTTAACCCCAAACTCAATTTCTCTTTACCTTTTGCTAGTGGCAGGGTTTTGTTGTTGGTTTTTTTGTTTGTTTGTTTGTTTGTTTGTGTTTGCTCAGTATCTGGCTAGTTATTTGTCTTATGGGAAAAAAAAGATATAACTCAACAAAATAGAGGCTGTCATCAGCCGATCACAATAATAAAATGTATTGCAAGCTTTTTCATTAGAATAATGTGCAAAGTAATATTAAAATATAGTTTTTCATGTTCCAAACCACTAGTGTTAAGAAATCTGTGTCTCAGCTTAAGGGAAAGTGCATTTACTAGACAGCAGCACAAATAAGGGGAAAAATCTGACCAGGATCTTGAGATTCAGAAGGAAACACATTGCAGTAATTTCCCCCATCCTATTAGCTGTGTTTTAGGTTGCTACCTTCCTATCCCCTTAACCAATCCCCAGTCCTGTTTACTCAGGATTTTTGGTAGAGATGAGGGGGAGAGGAAAGAGGAGGTGTAGAAGTTCAAATTCCTGCTTTTGGAGGCTCTCCCTAAATCAGAACACTTCAGGAACTGGTTTTCAAGACAGTCTTCATAGCCTCACTGATGGTTAAATCAGTTTTGCGGCAAGCCTTCTGCATACCTCTCTGTGCTAGATAAGCAAATAAAGGTGGACACCATCCATCAACCCGACGGAGCTTGGGTCAGGGTAGAGAAGGCAGATACAACCATGAAGTGAGAAAAAACATGATCTCACAGTGACACAAAATGCCGAATGCGCTCAGTACAGATGCTAAGAGACAAAATGCCCAGGGCAGGTGGGAGTCATAGAGAAATATTCTGATGTTCTGGACTCTCTCTAGTACTCCATCAAAGATGGCTGCCATCAGCCGGGCATGGTGGCACATGCTTGTAACCTCAGTACTTGGGAGACTGAGACAGGAGGATCGCAGGTTCACAGCCAGCCTCAGCAACTTAGTGAAGCCCTCTGCAACTTAGTGAGACCTTGTTTCCAAATAAAGAATACAAAATAGGGCTGGGGGTGTAGCTCGGAGGTAGAATGCCCCTGGGTTCATTCCCCGGAAAGAAACAAGATGGCTGCCCTCTAGGGCTTCTTGATGGTTGAGAGGCGGTGGGTTTTCCCATCCACTAAGTCCCCACTTATCTGAAAGAGAGTAGCATTCAAGGTCGGCACTTTCCAGGTCTGAACACTATGTGACATGTAGAAATCTTCCCAAGCCACGTGGATGGTGCCACGTGCATGCACTTGCTGTTCGGATGTTAATGAACTACCTCCTGTAAGTCTGAATTGCTGGATTATTTTGGGACTGTGGTGTTTTCATGAAGCCTGACCAGCTCTCGTCTCAATTTCCTCCACTATAGTCTTCCATTACCAAGTCAAGATTCATTTTTCTGGGACTGAGAGTAATACACAAACCAACCAGCTCTTCGAGATCTCCCTGTATGGCACCGTGGCTGAGAGCGAGAACATTCCCTTCACCCTGTGAGTAGCCTTTGAATGCACCTGTGGGTTGATCCTGGCACCAGTTCTGCTGTGGCCCTGGGTGTGAGAAGCAGAAGCGGAGCCACACCTAGAAAACAAGTCTCTAGTTTAAGAAATGAGAATCTCAAAACTGAGGTCTTTGCCCTATCTTAGATTGCAAAAGTAGTTCTTCCGGTTGGCCATTTTGCTTTCATTTATTATCCTTTTTTTTTTTTTTTCCTTTTCTTTGATCATCTTTTATCTTTATACAAAGAAATGAAGCAAAACAATTCAATTCCCTCAAAAAATGTGACATTAAAGAAAATGAACAGTAGAAACAGGAAACCACAGTATCGATGTCAATATAATAGGCATTGAAGATAGGAGTAGTAGAAAGTCCAGGACATAGTGTCACCCTTTACTATTGACCAAAGGAGTACAAAACTAAGACACCTTTAGGATATTCTCAATAAAAAAAAATCTTCTAAAGTATCCAGTGCTAATTTGGTGATAAAGCAGCATGTCCACGCTGGGGTATTATTCATTTCTAGAACCTTCTAGGTAAGGAAGTTGGCTAGGCAGTAACTTTCTGTAGCTGTAAAATGTAATTAAAGTGAATGTAGTAATCTCTTCTTTAGTATTTATTCTAAAGAAACAGTCAACAGAAGTTTTTTTTCATGTACTTTTATTGGTGCATTTTGATCTTATGTCATAATGTATATCATGTTTGGTCAACAGAAATTTTAAAAAATGCTTTTAAAGTATGGGACACTTATTATAGCAGTGCATATAATAAACATAAATTAGAAACCCTAAGCGTCCAATATTGAGTGAACTGTGGTTTCTCAAGTCAATTTAGTCAATCTAGCCTTTTAAAATTATAATGATAGGAAGCTAGGTAAAATGTAGCAAAAAATTGAAGATAATATGAAGAGAACCAGGCGACATAGAGAATTATATGTGTACTATGATTGCATTTAAAGAGAAATATGTTCACATATCAATACAAATTGAAAAGGAAATACATGGAAATGAAAATGTGTATGGATGATTGACTAGTGTATTCAGTTCCTCTTCAGAATTGTATTGCTTGGTTCAGATTATTGGGAGACGTGCTGAGATAGATAAAGGGATGTAGATATCTTTTAAAACACATTAAACTTCCATGGGCATTCATCATGAGTATTTCATTGGACATGTTTTGCATTTTAAAACAGTGCCCTAAACAATAAATCTATTTACATCTTCGGAGGAGGCAAAAAAGCTGATTTCCAGAACTAACCAAATGCATTGAATTTTTTTTTTTTTTATTCAGGCCTGAAGTTTCCACAAATAAGACGTACTCCTTCCTGATTTACACGGAAGTAGACATTGGGGAGCTGCTGATGCTGAAGCTGAAGTGGAACAGTGACTCTTACTTCAACTGGGCGGACTGGTGGAGCAGCCCAGGCTTTGCTATTGAGAAGATCAGAGTGAAGGCGGGGGAGACTCAAAAAAAGTAAGTACAGTGATTTTTCTCCATTTACTTCAGACCCTGATGCCATTACCTAGGGGTCGCATTTCAGGGGCCTTCAATGTTCAGGTGAAACTTTAGTGAAGCTCATCTTTAGTCCCATATGGCCAAGATAATTGTACCTAGAATATTTTCAGAGTATTCTTTTATTATCATACCAAGGAAATAGTGCAAATTGAATATCCTTTATGCACGGGAGCAAAAGTGTTTTGAATTTTGTATTTTTTTTTCAGATATGGAATATTTGCACATACATAATGAGATATCTTGAGGGTAGGACCCAAGTCAAAATGCAGAATCCATTTCTGTCTCATTTTCATCTTATACACATAGCCAGAAGAAAGTGATGTTAGACAGTATTTTTATTGTGCTTGCATTTATCTTTGACCTATCACCTGAGATCAGTTGTGGAATTTTCCATTTGTGGCATCGTGTTGGAGCTCAAAAAGTTTTGGATTTTAGATTTCAGGTTTTTGGGGTTAAGAATACTCAAATTGTGGTATTTCTGAGTTTTAAGTAAGGAAAATATAAGTCTTAAAATTCGCATAGTTGTTTTGTGTGATAGCTGGGGATTAAGCCAACAATTTCAGCATGCATTTGTTACTCTTTCTTGCAAGCACAAAAGGGTTATGGAACACACCCAGAGATGTTAATTTGACATTCACAGACTAAAACCAATCTCTTGGAGAAGGATGAGATTTCAAGATAATCTCATGCCCTTTCCTCAGTCTCACTCTGTATCTCCATATCTATAAAATGGATTGCTCTGACCATGGTGGCCCATGCCCGTAATCCCAGTGTACTTGAGAGGCTGAGACAGGAGGAACACAGGTTCGAGGCCAGTGTCAGCAACTTCCCGAGGCCTTCAGCAACTTAGTGAAACCCTGTTTCCAAATACAAAATAAAATAGGGCCGAAGGTGTAGCTCAGAGGTAGAACCCCCGAGGGTTCAATCCTCAGTAATACACCCCCCCACCCCACACACACACAAACACACACACACACACACACACACACACACACACTTAAAATGAATTGCATAGAAAGCCCCATAGGATTTACAACTTTTATACTAAATGTGCAGGGATTTTGCAAATGATAGTGTGCTATTATCATTAATAAAAACAACTCTTTAATTTAGAATTGAGAAGTTATTTCTCTTTTGATTTGCTTTTGTGCCCCCGCCCCAAAAGCTATGGATGGAAAAGCCACACAGAACCTTTGTTTCTCAACCAGAGCCAGCTGAAGGCCACCCCTAATTCCCTAGTCACATACTAAGAGGTGATGTTGATTTTGTGCCATCTCTTGGTGAGAGCCTTGTGAGTTTAAAGCTGCTCCAGGCTGTGTGCACTGGATTAAGCCTCTGATTCAGAGGCGCCCTGAGTGGTACAGTTAATTATTGGAAATATCAACACAATTCTCAGCAGGATCATGTAGGATCTAAATAGCCAGAACTTATTATTCCACATGGCATGTTAACATCTATGTCTTTCCACAGGGTCATCTTCTGTTCCAGGGAGAAGGTGTCTCGTCTGCAGAAGGGCAAGTCATCGGCAGTATTCGTGAAGTGTCACGACAAGTCTCTGAATAAGAAGTCTGGCTGGTGAGCATCCCAGGGCAAAGTGCTGAGCCTCCGAGGGAGGCAGCTTCCTACCGTCTTCTGTGGCCACAGCCACCCAGGGGCCGTCTCTCTTAGCCCTTCTGCTTACACATCAGATGGGTCCATTTGCTTTTCGCAATACTTCTGCTTCTGCCTTTCTTCTGTTTTTATTTATTTTTCCCTCCCACTCCTGACCTTCATCCCATGAGCACAATTTAGAATTTTACTTCTCCAACTACTCCCCTGAGCTTAACTTCTGCTTTTTCCAGTGCTGTGTCTCTGCTCCCCACTCAGGTACTGTCTGCAGAGCAGGCACCACAGGGTTGGCGGCGGCCATCATGGCTGCGGGTGCAGCCCTCCCCAGGATATGTCCAGGGATGCAAATGTCTAATGGCATCAGCTACAGCCACAATAGCCCGACTCTCCAAGTGACAGCAGTCCAAAGGGGCAGGACCAAGCACCCGCCTCTAACCCCCAAAGATAGGAGCCAATGGAATCAGAGTATGGAGACTCTTGTGCACCCTCACTATCTCAAAACAACTGCTGGCCCCTTCCTACCTGACCTTTCAGGCTAATCCACATGGCAGCTGTCATCGGAATCTTTCCAGCACGTCATGGCCCAGTGGAAACCAAGCATGTGACTTCCCCATCCCCTCCCGAGTCTCCAGCATGAGGCACTTCCACTCCTCCCCTCGCTCCCCCGCCAGACGCAAGTGCTAATGGGTTACACATGTGAGGGGGAGAAATCCCAGTTCGTGCCACGCATGCCAGTGACCTAAGAGACCGTGGCAGAGGCTGGTCACCGGCATCATCCGGAAATAGAAAAAGCTATTGGTTTTGGTTCGTCCCCTCTACCCAGTTATGTTTAAAAGTACAGAATAATAATTGCCCCTTTGGAAAAAGTAGAGTCAAGACCAGATGTGGACCATCTCTATTATTTTACATTTCGATTTTGTAATATAATTTATAGATGTTTACTATGAGTAAATTAGGGAAAAAATAAAGAAAAGGAAAAAAAATCACCCATGGGCACCCCAATTAACATTTTGATTTATGTCTTTTCCCACTCTACACATATTATATGCTTACAAATAAATAATATTACATATTTATATACACAAAATTATATATGCATCTGTGTACATATACATATATACATGTCACATATATGCATGTTTATGTATTTTCATCCTTTATAAAAATGGAATCATGTATATATATTTTCAATGACAAGATGAGGCCATCTGGGTCAACAACATGAATGTAAGAGCACTTGGATCAACTTGAAATGGAGAAGAGTAGGTGCTAGTGAGCCTGGCAGACTCGCTCCATTCTCATCTAAGTGGGGACTTCTCTGCTAAGAGGTTCCTTGCTTTGTTTCTATTTATCACAAATCTGGGGTCATTTTACATTTGCTTCAATTCTTAGAAAGGGGTGCCTCTATGAAGTTTTATACATGCATGTATTTTTTGTTTGTTTGTTTTAAATGTTTTTGTCCTTTTATTGGAGCATTGTAATTATGCATCATAGTGAGATCCAAAGTGATACATTCATCCATGCATTTACACACACGAATACACTACATTCTCCCCAAATTGTCTGCAATTTTAAATCTATATGGGAATATAAAAACAGAGCCCCCTCATCAGGAAAGAACTCCAGCTGCTTATAAAGCACTTCTGGTCATGTTATTTATATGTTACAAGAATTTATCTGGAAAAGTCTAATGACGCATTCCTTGTCTGATTATAGGATTAGTGAAGCAAGTATTTAGGCAGCTTATTTTTCTTCTAATGAATTTTAACTTTATCGAGGAGGTCATTATGAATCAGACTAATGATCTTCTGCAGTTTCTTTCCTCTGTAACCCAAATCAATCAAACAAAAGACTCTTTCTAGCGTCTTCTGTTAGAACTCTTCAGAAGCTCGAATCACAAGAAAAGAATGAAGCCAGGTGTGGTGGCACATGCCTCTAACCCCAGTATCTGGAAAGCTGAGGCAAGGAGGATCACAGGTTCAGGGACAACCTCAGCAACTTAGCCAGACTACCAGCAACCTAGAGAGAGGGAGGCAATTTCAAAACAAAAATAAAAAGGACTGGGGGTGTAGTTCAGAAGTAGAATGCCCCTGAGTTCAATCTCTAGTAAAACACACACACACACACACACACACACACAAATAGGCTTTTAACTTGATACATATTGGAAGAGAGAAATCTTCCTCACTATTGAAAGCGTTCATCTCAGCCCTCTGAAAATGATGCACCTTATTGGGGTTCAACTAAATGCATATTAGTGTGTCTGTTATTCCCAGGGGGGCCTTCCACTGTCTCTGTTTCATTAGCGACATCTCCCCTGGCTTTCTTCTCACGCCCTTGTTCTGAATTTCCAGTTGAATACTTTTCGTCATAAAATGGTGGGGAGGGCTGAGGAAGGGCTTGTGAAACACCAAACAGATAATAATTTGCCTTTCTTCCTCTGATTTTCACAGATGCTGGACATGTCTACAGAAAGAAAAACAGCACGAAAATTCTGTGAAGAATGGAGTGAAAGAAGTAAATTTTGCAAAAGATGCCCAGTGCTTGGGGTGTTTAAAAGTGGATTTTTTTCCTGAGTATTAATCCCAGCCGTATACTTGTTAGTTAAATTAGGAGACAGTCTCAAATATTAAAAATTGGCTAATTCATTTTGAGGAATCTGGTGGCCAAATAGTATATCCTCCAGCATTAAAACACAGCAGATGAGAAAAGCACTGTATTTTGTCCTTTGAGAAAGGAAAAAAAAATTCATTTATGCCTGTAGTAAAATAAGGCCTCTTCATGTGGCGTGTTTGGGCATAGTCTAAAATTAGTTCGGATCTCCTATTAATTAGAATTCTGGATTTATTTTGGACTGAGGCCTTCTCAAAGTTTTTCCCCAAGTCTGAATGTAGAAAATGGTTCTCTGTGGCATGAGCCAGACCTATTTATTTAGCAGTCAAACACCTGATCTTTCTGAATAGTTCTCTAGCCATCGGGATGTGGCCCAGTAGTTAGCCAGGAACACGTGACTCGGGGAGAGGGACAGAGAAGGAAAGGGGCTGAGAAACACCAGGCCTGTCCTCTCCGTCGGCCTGCATCATGACTAAGTTACTAGTGAAGGAAGACACGAAATTCAGATCAGTTAATTCTTAACCGACTTAACATTTTATTGCTTAATCTCTCCCCTTTTTTTCTTTTTGTCTTAATAGTATAGTTTTACAATGTTCTCTGAACAGATGTTGAAAATGAACCTATAATCCTTCGCTGACACATAATTCAAATGGTGCAGAAAGAAAACAATGCTGTAATTTTATTATCGTATTTTTTTTGTTTGTTTTAGAATATTTTCATCTACTTGAAACCATTGACTATCCAACAGTTACTACGTAGTTTTAGACTTCAAACACGTCTATTTCATTTCTGGTCTGGATGTGTTAAAATCAAATTTTGTGTCATGCGAACTACCAGTTTCAGACAAGGACTGTTTTTACTAATAAAAAGGTGGAGAAGTTACTGGGACATATGATTAGCAGTGCTCATAAAACATCGTATGCAGGGAAGAGAATCCTCGATTGCAGTAGCCATATGAAGTGCCAGGGGGGCTGTTATTGTTACTTTTAACAACTAATCAAGAGTGAGTGAATTATTTATAAACTAGATCTCATATTTTCAGAATGCTTTTCTATATATTAGTATCAATGATAAAGAAGTCAAATATCTCAGAGGCTATTGCTGAGAACCCAAACTGTGAAAGCGGGTGGGTGTCTGAACACACGCATAGAAAGCCCCACAGGTGTACTTGTCATTCAGCATGACTGGGAGGTAAACAGTCAAAGCGGGTATTGAACAGGTCAGACTCGAAATAGTTCCAGAGAAAAGAGAGTGTGCCTGTATCATGTGGGACGGATGTTGTGATGACTCTATCAGGCTTGGAATGAATTCTCTCTAACAATAAAATGATGTATGATTTGTCCTCGGCATCCCCCCTTTATTGGTAATTCATCAATTTTCTGGATTTGGGTTTTGATCAAGTGCACTTCCATTTTAAAGATTCAGCAAATCAGTTCATAGCACTGGAAATCCTGACTTCTAAAGACTTTACTCGCATTCTCTCTCTCTCTCTATCTCTATCTCGTATAAATTAGTGATATGTTGGCTTTAAATTTTATTTATTAGCTGTAAATACATGTTGATGTGTGAGGGAGCCTGTACATATTGGGAAGGTCCTTGGGGCAGCCTGCATTCATAGGTGTGTGGTGCTAACTTTGTACGTGTCTCGATCAGTGGTGCTCTCACTGACCCAATTACCCTTCTGAAATAATACAGTGAAATGGGCTTCAACGAAAGAAACTTACTTAACTATGTGAAGAAATGGAATCTGCTTTTAATAAAATTGACAAAATTTTATTACAACACTAAGTCATTATTTTGTATCATTTTAGCCCCCCTAGAAAAAGTAAATGTACGCTTAGGGCAGATTCACTCAGCAACTTTTAATCGAGTAACTATCTAGTGAGTAGTATAGTTTCTAAGAATTACAGTGCACATTTTGTTGGGTTTTTTTAATGCTTATATTTGGATAAAGCTATACAAGACTTAGGTATCCTTTAAACTAACTATAGTGTAAAACCATTTAGAGTTTTTTCTTTATTTTGTAACCGAGTCTCACTAAGTTGCGAAGTGCCTCACTAGGTAGCTGAGGCTGGCCGCGAACCCGGATCCTCCGGTCTCAGCCTCCCGAATGCTGGGATTACAAGCGTGCGCCACCATGCCCAGCTCCATTTAGAGTTTTTTCTTGAATAAAACGCACAAGATTTTCCTTGCCTGCAATAGGCTTTTTCACAAGAAAAGTGTTAAATTAACATAAAATATCTTTGATCACTTTCTAAAATACATTGTATCTATTTCTGAAGTCTCAATAGCTATAACAATGTAAGTGAACTTGTTCAATAAAAATGAACTGTTTTAGATGGGAGGGTACGATTTTTAGGACTTTGCTTTGGGTTGCCTTGATAATTAAGAAGAATTAGCACCCAGTCCATCCATGCTGGTAAGCAGAGGTTTCTTCTTAGTACAGTTAGGAAGAATTTAGCCTAGAGAGCAGTCATTTCAGTAGCCACTGACCCACATTTTTATTTTTAGTTAGGGTCAGAGTCTTCTAGAGTTGGGGTCCCCCCCAACAAGAGGGAACTCCCCAGTTTGTACTTTGCCACTGCCCATTAATGCCTATTGATATTACAAAAAAGACAAACAATTAGAAGTGTTGCCAAGTGTGTGGGTAAACACGAACCCGCATGCATTGCTGATGGGAATGTAAAATGGTACAGCCGCCCAGAAAACGTTTGGCAGTGTTTTGAAAAGTTATGCACAGAGTTTAATTTACATTCCC
Source organism: Graphiurus murinus (assembly GCA_004027655.1). Classification (NCBI taxonomy): domain Eukaryota; kingdom Metazoa; phylum Chordata; class Mammalia; order Rodentia; family Gliridae; genus Graphiurus; species Graphiurus murinus. The sequence continues at coordinate 29,137 of PVLC010009017.1, read as the reverse complement.
TAGCAATCCCACTACTAAGTGCAGATCCAAGAGCAATGAACACAGGTCCGCAAAGATTGCGACACAGCTTTTCATAGCACTAGTGAGAGCCCCAAAATGAACAACCCAAATTTCCACCAAGGAGTGCAGAGACAAAATGTGGCATATTCGTACAATGGAATAGTATTTGGAAGGACACAGTGCTGACATGTAGAGGGAGAGAAGCCAGATGCAAAAGATACATAGTATGTGCTTCCATTTATATGAAACTTCCAGAAAAGGCATACAGAGAGACACAAACTGGATGAGCGGTTGCCCGAAGCTGGGAGTTGGAAAAATTGACTAAAATTGGCGTGAGGGATCTTTGAGGGCACGATGGAAATTAGACTGTGGTGATGTTTGCACAACCTCATAAGCTTACTAAAAGTCATTCAATTGTACACTCTAATGTACAATAGGTGAGTTTTATGGCCTATGAAGTATACTTTGATAAAGTTCTTTTTTTTATTATTAGCAAAACACGGGTAATATATTTTAAAAGTACTCTTCTTTTAAAAAAAAGTCTGCTTTTAATAGCAGTATATGATAGTGTATTTTTTTTTTTTTTTTTACTTTTCTTGGTGCATTGTAATTATACATCATAGTGAGGTTTGAAGCGATGCAGACGCTCACCCCGCTCCTCCCTCCCGCCCCCAGAACATGCTAGTGAGATCGGTGGTCATACTGTCAGATACAGACACAGAATTAATTGAACTGTTTCCTTCACCAATTCTCCGGTTTCCTCTCCCATTCCCCCAGTACCCATCCATTATTTTACAGATCTCTCTCCTCCCTTTTCCCCCCTAGTTTCCTTCTAGCTTCCACATATGAGAGAAAATGTGTGACCAATGACTTTCGGGGACTGGCTGGTCTCACTTAAAAATGCGTATGCATGGGCCCGTGGGGCTAGACACAGCGAGGGCTGCAGACATGATCTGCAAAACCAACTCAGGACAGCCCCCCTCTTCCTCTAAAGAAGGGGTCTCAGCAAGGATTGTTCAACCCTCTGACTCCAGGTTGTCTCTCCCAGGGGCCCCGCACTGGGCAGTTTGCCCTAACTGAATGTTGTCACAATTTCACTCCATTTCAAATGTCTTACCCAGGCTCAGACTCAGCCTGCAGGCCCCTTTGTGAGGCATTTCTCTTACTGTAAAAAGGTAAAAACACAGGTAATGTCCTTCGACTCTCTCTGGAAATGTTCTGCTATAATCAGAATTTCATCCAATATACATTTTTAGAAGTGAAAATCACCTAATATGGTAGAAATCACCTAATAGAACACTTTCATTTTCTAGTTGATATAAACTCAGAGAGGCTGATTGGCCTGATGTTGCATAGCTAGCTAATGACACACATACAACTAGTAATGAGCCTTACTAATTGCTAGTTCAGTGTATCCTTCTCTTTTATACCATCCTCCCAAACATATGACAAACTACTTGCCTAATTATAAGTTTGCTTCATGTAAAAACATAGCATGGTAAACTTATCATTAGAAGGTAAGTGATTTGATCTTCTACTTAAAGAAAAGGAATTCGCATCAATCCCCTCTCAGCCCCCCTGTGGCCCAGAGCCTTGGTGTTGAGGCTTTCCAAGAGGTGCACATCTCAGGCCTTTGTTCCATTCTCCCAGTGTCCAGACAGATGAACTTCCATGTGTAGGCCATGTAAGTATGTAGAACAACTGGGCTAGTGTAGGGACCACCAGCCAAGCTGCCTCCATGATCCCTGCCTCCTGGCAGTCACACCCATACGTGGTTCCTCCCACATTGGTCTGTCTGGCCTATAGCATATACTGCATTCCCCAAATCAGGTTATGAAGGACTTTTATGGTGGGTACTCACATACTCTTTTGGTACCAGGGATTGAACCAAGGAGCATTCTACCTCTGAGAGACACCCCCAGACCTATTTGTTTTTGATTTTGAAACAGGGTCTCACTAAGTTACTGAGGGTCTTACTAAGTTGCTGAGGCTGGCCTTGAACCTGTGATCCTCTAGTCTCAGCCTCCCAAGTACTGGAATTATAGGCTTGTGCCACCATGCTACGCTACTCTTACACCCTTTGTCTTGGGTCACTAACTTGGAGAAAGCCACAGTGTAAGGGAACCTATGGGGAATTCCACTTGGTGCAGAACAGGAGCTTCAGATCACTCTAGTCACATGAAGAAGCATAAGGTAGCTCCTCCAGACCCAGCCAAGGTTCAGATGCAACCTCTGGAGAGACCCTGACCCATCCACAACTCCCAGATTTATGACTCACAGTAACTATGAAATAATAAATGCTGCCAGGAATGATGCTGTAATCCCAGTACTTGAGAGACTGAGACAGGAGGATTGCAAGTTCGAAGCCAGCCTCAGCAACTTAGCAAGACTACCAGCAGTTTAGTGAAATCCTGTTTCCAAATAGAAAATAAAATAGGGTTTGGGGTATAGCTCGGAATCCCTGGTACCACAAAGCAAAATAAATAAATGCTGATTGTTTTCACCTGCCAAATTTGGGGGCAATTTGTTACAATCAGAGGTGAATAAAACACATAGTTTGCTTCAAGTTATGGATGAATCCTCAATTATTTCTTATAAATCAAATATTTTTGAGAAACATAATTTAAAAGAACAAGTGACAGAGGAGACAAAAACTTTTGACTCCACAGGGTAGAAATGAAATCAAGTCAAATGAGCATGAATGTACAGGTAGGGCTTTAACTCAGGCTTCAGCTAAAGGCGCACAGCACTGATCAAGAGGGGTGTCAGGCTGCCACCTGAACAAGGGGAGGTGCAAGCTTTTATTGGCTCACTGAGTTGGCTAAGGTCTGGTCACTTCCACTGGCCAAGGACACAGTTCCAGAAGATGTTTCTTCTATCATGAGGCTTGGACCACTGGGCAGCCAAAGTCAACTTGTGCTCTTGTAGCTTGAACTATCCTCCCATGCAAACATCTTGGTCTTGTGGCCAAGCTGGGCCTTACCACAGGGCTGAAGGACTTTGGGGTGGGGATGGGGCGGATAGGACTGCTATAGCTGCTGAAATATCATGAGAGTAGAGTAGAAGAAAACACACACCAGCTCCAATGGGCAATCACCATGTCTACAGGCAGAGCTGAGTAGAATCTGACCCCAAGCTAAGGCAGCAAAGGAGACAGACACAGTGTGGAGGCAGAGATCTGATTCCAGGAACCCATCAGACATCTGCAGGCCCAGGCGAAGATCAGTGTTCTTCAGCAAAACGGCCTTCAAGTCGAGGAGGAGTAACCTAGGCCACCGTTATCATCAGAACCCACATGTTGGGGGTATTATCTACAGCAAAGCAAGTGAGAGGCTGATACTGTACTGCCCAGCTGTGTGACCTCCAGAATTAGTGACTTTTAGGTTGACTAAAAATAAGGAGAGCTAGAGAGTTTATTTAGGTTTCTCCCTGGTAACAATTCCATCTTGTGCCAACATTCCACTTCTGTGGTTTTCTCAGGGTTTCATGACTTTGAAGGAGCACAACTTGCCACGCTCCAAGGTCGAGGTTTCTCGTGTCCAGGGGCTTATATCATTGTCCAGCCTCTGTCCCACCATGATGGTCCCTGGCTGTCTCACGAGGGAAGGTTCCATTCTGAAGGAAGCCATTTGCTTTTGTGCCTTTTTGGAGTTGACACTAAAGATAATGGGTAACCAGTTCCATGCCTTTTATTTTTATAACTGTTTCACTCTTGCATTTATAAATATTACACTTTTTCCCCAGAATGGGATTCTTTATCCAGAATCATATTTACATCCAGTGAGATTTGGGGCTAAGAATAACCAAGTAACTTGCTAACTAAATTCTTTCCTTCCTTCCCATAGCTTTGCCATCCAGAAAATGAGTTCTATGAAAAATCTCAGGAGAGCCTTGTGGTTTGGGAGTTTCTCGTGTTTGAGTTGGCTGCTCCCTCCCCTGCCAGACCACATTCAGTAACAGAACTCCAGTCTCTAGGTGGTCTCCTGTCTTCTCCTTCCTCTTTTCTCCTTCCTCCTTCCTCTCTCCTCTTGCTCCTCATCACCCTCCTCCTCCTCCTCTTCTTCCTCCTCCTCCTCCTCTTCCTCTCCCTCCTCCTCCTCCTTTTTTTCTTCTTCATCTTGTGATACTAGGGATTGAACCCAGGGGCACTCTACCAGTGGCCCATAACTCCAACCCTTTTCATTTTACATTTTGAGGCAGAGTCTCACTAAGTCTGCCCAAGCTGGCCTTGAACTCTTGATCCTCCTGCTTCAGTCTCCTAAATTGCTGGGATTACAGGTGTGAACCATTGTGCCCAGCTTCCCTTCCCTTCTCTTATTGTGTTCCAACTGTCAGTTGTGCCATTTGGCCCTTTTTTTTTTTTTTTTTTTTTTTTTTTTTTTTTTTTTCGGTACTGGGGATTGAACTCAGGGGCGTTCTACCTCCGAGCCACACCCCAACCCTATTTTTTATTCTTTATTTTGAAACTGGGTCTCACTAAATTGTGGAGGGCCTCACTAGGTAGCTGAGGCTGGCCGAGAACCTAGATCCTCCGGTCTCAGCCTCCCAAATGCTGGGATTACAAGCGTGCGCCACCACGCCTGGCTCCACTTGGCCCTTTAACTCAGGGGCTGGGAGCTCTCTACAGAGGCAGTGGAGTCCTCGTGGCCATCTCCTCTCCATATGCAGGTCCAGGTGAAGACAGCATGGCCTCCTGAGCACTAGCCACGCCTAGGGAATACCCTCCCATGTTCCAGGTGCTCCACCGTGTGTGCTAAGCAGTCTGTCTCAGTCTGCTTGGCTCAGAGATGAGGGGCCACAGAGATAGAAGGGAGCTGGCTGGGCTTCGGGCCCTCGGCTCCTTAGAGACCCGGAAGACATAGGATGTGAAGGAAAGAAGTGGGAAGAGATTAACTTCAAATTTACTATACCGCCAGGCAGGTTTTCCTGTGCCATCACGTGCTTGCACTCAACTCCACAGTGCTGGCCTCGGTGCCACTATTCCAACCACAGCAGATGCGCATTGCCAAGCAGGGGATAGGGAATGGACTTCTGCAGCGATTTCTAGACCACGGATTTTCCTCCTGGGATGCGGAACAGGATTTTCCAGGAATTGTATTGCTGATTTGATTTCGCCGCCTGGACCTTCTTAAAGTGTCGTGGGGCTTTCATCGGCACTTCTGGGATACCCTAAGCCTCCTACCCACCATATCAGCATTCAAACCAGGCCTGCGGAATGTAAGAAATGCAGTATTTGTGCCTGGATGATCTCGTTGCCTCTCTTACAGCTCCTTACAGCTGCTTCAGAACACGAACTCATTCTGGTCTGGGATACTGAAATTTGCTTAAGCCTCGTAAGGTGTAATCCTCAAATCAGGGCTGTGACTGAAAAAAAATCACCCAATTGATTTTCTCAATCTTCTCATCAGAGAATATGTTGTAATAAGCCTTCCATAGATATAGTTAGGGATAAAAAGTTACCCCTAGGAAGAGCCTTACTCCCCGGATTGAAACACAACTTCCCCGGGTTGCATCTCTGAAGCTCCTGACTGGGTCCCTACATCTCAGCAAAGGCCAGTGTTGGACTCAAATCCAGATCTCTTTGATTATGAATTGTGTCCAACCTTCTCCTTTGCTTTTGAGGAAGTATAAATCTGGAGGTGATTCCAGATGGTTAATATGAGAGAGAGAGACAGACAGACAGACAGAACACACATGCACAGGCATATGCAGCAGGGGTGGACTTAAGGTGTTTGGCTGCTGTGTGCAGAGCCAGCTAAGGGTACTGTTAGTGCCTCCCTAGGTTCTTCAAAGTCACCTTTCTAAAAGTTAAATAGAACAAATCCAAGGGGCTGTACCTTAAACTGGTAGTGTCATTGATATCATATTCTATTAGGAAAACCAACATCAGGGACCATACAGATTCCAAGGGGCAGGGAGGATAGATTCCAACTCTTGATGGGGTTGACAAGTTAACGCTACAGAACCCTAAGTGGAATGGGAGATATCGTTGTGACCACCTTTGGAAAACAGAATCTGCCACAGTGTGAACATTGCAAGAATAAAAGAAAGAATAATGAGAGCACTAGAGTTGGAGGAAGAGAATGATCCAGGTGCTAAAATAGTAATTAGGTCTATGTACATCCAAACGAGGACAAACAGGAGGCAATGTGTTTGTTAACATGAGCTTCAACAAGCTAAGGGTTTTGAGAAGGAGGAAAAGACAATGGTCTAAACGTAGCAAGGAGGAACACAAAGGCTCCCTACCCCACTCTCAGGTCAAGAGATACAAGAGGAAATAAAATATCTACCGTCTGAGGGGGCTGTAGGACAGAGTGGTGTCAAGGGACCAAGTCTCAGCGCCAGAAGATAAAGGCTGTGTTCAGACCAGAGGCCAGGTAGATGACAGGTTTTGCTGACGGCAAATTAAAAATCCCAGAGAGTACTGTGGAGGGATGAGTGGGTTGAGGGTGGGTGGGAAATGTAGTCAGATTAGGGAATGTATGAATTCTTAAGGAGACAAAAGTCAGCAGATGACTAGGGAATTGAGCTTCTTCGCTGAGCATGAAGGAATCCAAGCATGACTGTTCCCAAGACGGACTGCTGCATTCAAGCTGCAAGCCTGGCGTGAGGGCCAAGGTGTTCTTGCTGGAGCAAATGGAGCTTTGTGAGACACCTTTTGCATTATGGGTGGTTTCAGCCCCAGGAGTAGGGTGATCTCTATATGAAAGAACTTGATCTTTAATATATTCATGGGTAAGCAATATATAGCTTCTTTCTCTTTGATTCTGTTTTGCTTTTAATAGGTTATTGAGGAAAAAACTGAAATACAATAAACTACTTAACATGTACAGTTTAATAAGTCATGTGATAGTGAAACCACTAGTACTCTCAAGATAATGAAATGTCCACAACTCTCAAACGTTTGCTTCTTGAGTCCCTTGAAATTGAGATCATGAGTATAAAAATAAATGTATTCACGCTCATTTCTTTTTGTAAAATAAATGAATGGTGACTATCATGAATTAGTGTTTTAAAACTCTGATTAGTAGCAAACATAAATGAAAATTTCATTTCACTGTATGTCTCTGCTTCCATAGGTTTCTATAAGTAGCAGGTGTAATTGAACTTGCCCAGTCTACTCATCCTTTCTGGAAACAGGACATGTAAGATGTTCTAAAAATACATTCTTTGGTTCATTAAAGTCAGTTTCTCAAGAATGTAATAAACATGAGTATAATTAGTTCAAGGAAGAATCTTTTCCGTGTATGTCCTAAGAAGGGGACAAAAAGGAACTGAGATATTGACTCAAAAAGATCATTAAGGAAGAGTGGGTGAGCGGGGTTAAACAGAAAACAGAAGTTAGGAAGAAGGAAGGAAGGAATCATGTCATAACGCTATAGCATTTACATAGCTTAATATTGATTTTAAAATAAAAATAACTTTCTTTTACCACCATATGTCCCAACATCACGGGAGACGGTGTCACACATCAATGACAGCGATAGTTAAAGAGTTGGTGGAAGTGCCTGGGTAACACTGTGAATTCATAACTTTGACACTTCAGACAGGGTAACCAAATTAGAAATTAAGCTCTGAAATGTTTCCACATTGAAAGTGAGCCTGGGTTGTAAAATGAGGCCCCAGGGTTCCTCTGCTACCACGTGTGATTTGGTTGAGATGCCAATGGTGGACATTCCCTCAAAGGTATAGAGCATCTTATCTGAGACGAGGCCATTAATTATCTCAAGGCGACCATGAACCCAAGGTGCATTTTAACTCCATACAGAACAAATAGCATTCCCTTGCTCCTCTACCTTCAATGCTCTACACTTGACTAAAGGGTAGGATGGGAGGCACTGAGGATGGGACCTTTATCCACACCAGGCAGAGAAGCAGCATTCAAGTTACGGTACGAGGTCTGCGAAAGTAATTAGCAGGAGCCAGCCTATTATTTCCATAAGGTTCACCACCTGTGGACATGTTTCCACCAGGTGACTTGTCAAAGAAGTTGATAAAACACCACAGTGTTCCCTACATTGTCCCATAAGTCATATTCTTAAAAGCTCATTTAAAAAACAAATGGACAAAAAATACGTGCCCATTTAAGGTAAGTTGAAATACGGTTTTTAAACATGGGAGAATTGGTTTATTCTTGAGGTTCTACCCATCTTGCCCATTTGAGGATGGACCAGGATTCAGAGGGCTGGGGGAGCTAAGCAAGTCACAGCAAGAATTATGGTTGGGACAGCATAATGACTCCCCATCAGTTATGTCCTACAGCCCGCTCATACCTGGATCAAAGGAGCCCACTTTTAAAATTTTTAGGGATTTTATAAGCCATTTGCTAAATGCAACCATTGTTTAAAAAATTAAATTATATTAATTTAAAATTAAATACATCATGATTAAAAACAAAGGTAAGAAATGCATAGAACTTCTTGATTCTTAGTTACTGTGTGTGTGTGGTTTTTTTTTTTTATGATCTGTGCTCTTGTTGTATATAAATTCTGTATAATCGTGGGTGACTCCACAGTGCCCAGCAACTCCAAACTCCATTCAATCAATGACATTATGTTGGTTGCTTGAATTTGCCCTGGTGGGAGTATTTATACCACAGAAATTAGCAAGCACTTCAAAGCAGACATTGGTTTATTTATTTTTTTGTGTGTGTGTGTGTGGATTATGTAGACTTAAGAAAATGATGGAGAAAGTTAATAATGCAGGCTAAAATATAAGAAATCTGTGATTATTGTGAAGCATGTGAATAATTCAAACATTGAGAAACACCCTCTGTAACTAATGTTGGTCCCTGGATGTTGGCCTCATTTCATTTGAGAAACAAGTGAAGTTGTGACCTACATCTTCATTATTTTCCTCATTAAAGTGAAAACATCAACTAATATTCATAGCAGAATTGCACGAGGAGAGCAAATTGTTAACTATTTGTTAACTCAACACTGGTCCTGACTCAGGGTCTGCAGACTCCCTCCTAGGAAGTCTTTGCCCATGGATTTAATTTAACATTCTAAAAAGCACCTAGCACATGTATTTCTTTGACGAGAGACAGTCCATAGCATTCAGCAGATTCTTAAAAAATATGATAAGCAAAAACATTTACAAGTCATTGGTGTAACAGATAATGTACTCAATTGACAGGAAACATTTTTAAAAGACGTGAATTATAAAAACTAACTCCACCGTTTATTAGTTCCAAGCTTGAACTACTCATCTGACCCTTCTGAAGCCCATTTTGCACATCTAAGTAGATGTAGGACCTACCTCTTTGGTTATGAGAATTCAATAGGGAAGAACACATATATCCCAGATGGGGAAGACTAGGTTTTCCTGTAGCTACTTCATTGACTGGGCAGTTTGAACAAGTCATTTAAATTGTCTAGGTTTCTCCTGCCTCCAGATCAGCCTTTCTGCCTCAGGGACATCCTGGATTCCATAAAACACAGGAGCAACTTTCCTGTCAAATCTTGCCTGAATTCCTGGCCCACACAATTTGGGAGTATGATAGAATGGTTCTTTTGTTGTTGTCGTTGTTGTTGCTTTTTTGTGGTACTGGGGATTGAACCCAGGGGCATTCTACCATCAAGCTATTTTTTATTCTTTATTTTGAAACAGGTTCTCCCTAAGTTGTGGAGGGCCTCACTAAGTAGCTGAGGCTGGCCACAAACCTGTGATCCTCTTATCTCAGCTAGTTTTAAGTAAGATATGGGTGTAGCCTTGGGAAGGGCTCTAAGGTCCCAGCAAGCGAGGCTGCTCTTATTGGCCACCTGGTCTATACTCCTTGGAAAGATGTTACATTCATTCCAATTCAGCTTCAGCTAATGGAGGTCAGAGAGGCTGGTTTAGAGGGTAGATGAGAACAGCAGAGGCCCAAATACTAGAAGTCCTTGACCTTTGAGAAGATTTGGCTTGGAGACATGGAACCACAGAAGACGATTTCTGAACTTCTTGTGCAGGTGGAGCTAGACTGGCTCAGTCTTCTCAGTGCTCAGGAGAGATAAGGGTAGAAGGGTCCTGGCCAGGTATGAAGACCTTTTGGGATGCTGATGCCACAGCTGGGATAGATTTAGAACCCAGGCCAGGAATGAAAATAGTCATAGAGCAAGGCACACCAAATGCAGCCCTGCAAATTTTCCCTTGAATTGAAGCGTGACCTTTCATATCACTTTCTCTTCCCACATCTTCTGAGGCGTTTCAACTTCTAGATCGGCCCTCTATAGACCATAGTTGTACAATACATTAACGGAAAGCAGAATGTGGTTCTCTCTTAAGAAATATTTTGCTAACAGCTATTTTTCCTGTGAAATATTAGAAAAAATTAATACGCTCTTAGCATCCTTGAAGGTTAACTAAATTGACCTCAATTTCAAAGGTACTGACACATTTTCAAAGACATAAGCAGCAGTGAAATTCTTTGTAAATATGGTCTCTCTAGCTGGTTTAGAGAATGATGGTTTTGCACATGGGGAAGGCGTAGCTCACAGTGCATTTGCATTGTTTCTGTTAGCATTTCCCAGTGTCTGGCTTCCACTGGGCTCCATGGCATATCTCAGCCCTATTGCTTTGAGAGCTCTGGAGGGTCAGCACTATGGTTTTTTCAGTCTGCATTCCTTGTGGCACCCAAGAACCAAGCACAGTTCTAGAAGCTCTATAAATGCTTCTTGAATTAAACCGACCTGACAGCATGGACAATTCTCCATGTTGCCTCTGTCTGGCCTCCGTAGACAGACATATGTCAAATATGGGTGATGTCAACCCAGCTTTGATGCTGTTTATGGCTACAGTGAACATGAGCAGGTGGGCAGAATGTCAACAAGCCAAGTCCAAAAATACAGAGAACAGTGTTGTAAGGCTGCCAGGTATCTGGGAGTACTAAGGCATTTAAAGAGACATATCCCCGTGGCCTCATACGGTTGTTACAGGGAGTTGAGATAATACGGTGAAACCCCCTAGCAAAGAGCTTAGCTTATTTGCTGAAGAAGTGGTAGCCATTATTAGGGTCACATTTATTCACAGATTAATAGGAATAGGCTGCCTTGCATCATAATAGAATGCTAAAAACAACTTGGCTTCTAGTGGAGCCAGGAAAATTCTTTGTTGAGTAACAGTATTCTGGATTTAATAAGTGGCAACCAATTGGACAAAATAAGGATAATAAGGACAAAATAAGTAGCTTTCTATCAAGGCTACTTCCATAAATTGTTGAGGCTGGCCTTGAACTTGCAATCCTCCTATCTCAACATCCCAAGTGCTGGGATTATAGGCATGTACTACCATGACCAGCTGCACTATCTTTTGATTATTTTTTTTTTACTAGACTGTGAGCCATAGGATATATCTAAATCCAATGTAAAAAACAATGTCTACTGAATAACAGGGGCTCAATAATTACTTACTCACTTACTGAATTGAAGCCAAAACCCTGATAAGAAGTTAGGATATTACTGATTAGACATTTTGATTTTTTTTTTTTAGATTCAAGCCAGGTGTGGTGGCACATGCCTGCAATCCCAGGAAGCTGAGACAGGAGGATCGCAGGTTCAAGGCCAGCCTCCCAACTTAGGTAGGTGCTCAGTAATGTAATGTGACCCTTTTTCAAAATAACAAATAAAATAAGTTTAGGGGTGTAGCTCAGAAGTAGAACACCACTGGGTTCAATTCCTAGTACTAGAACATACAAACAAAAAATTGAGATTCAAGAATTGTATGAAATGGCTTGAAATTAAAACAGGGTTAAGACTGAAAGAATAGTCAATTCTACAATAATTCAGGAAGAAAACCCAAGTAATTCGAGAGAAAACAACAATAATTCAGTTAAGAGGCAATGAGTGATCAAGCAAGGTTAATAAGGGGAAAAGGGACAAAAAGAGAAGGAAGCGTGATAGATGGATTTCAAGCCTTAGAAATGGGTTCATTCTGCATAAATAAAGTAAATACACAATCTAGCACAATGGTATACCTGTAATCCCAGTACTTAGGAGGCTCACAGATATGAGACAGGAGGATCACAGAGATGAGGCCAGTGTTAGCAACTTAGCCAGGCTCTTAACAACTTAGCAAGAGCCTGTTTCAAAATTTAAAAAAATAAAATAAAATAGGGCTGGAAATGTATCTCAGACATAGAGTGCCCCTGGATTCAGTCCCTAGTAACATACACACCAGACACACACACACACACACAACATAGGCATGTGCGCTCCTAGAAAATACTGGAGAAAATTCACTTTTTGAAAGATGATAGTCCTATTTTCAGCAAACTGACTATGAGAGCTGAGAGGGACATCCTCACAGAGATACTATTAAGAGGTTGGTGGCCAGCTCATTAGATAAGATAACCAAGGAAAAAATTATAATGAGAGAGAAATACAAAGTGAAGATAGAATCTTTGTGGATGACTAAGTTAAAAAAGAAAGTAGAGAAAACCCCACTGAAAGAGCCTCCATAAGTAGAAGTGATGGTTGTCACCTACATGAAGTATTCTCTAAAACAACAACAAAGGAAGGCAGCTGACAGCTCCAAAAGAAACCAGATCCAGTGTCCTGGACCTGGCAGTAGCTTTATGGACACGCCTTAGAGGACAAATTCTACAAAGTGACAATAATAAAAACTGGATTGTGAAGGACCAGGAATGTATGGGATTTTCACAAATCGGGTCACTAGTGTTAGGGAAAGAAGGATTACAACTGGCCTTTCCAGAGGTTTGCCAAGAACTGAAATGCATACTGTACCCAAGAGACCAAGGAAGATGGAGGATCCTGCACAGGTCACTGTTGAAAACTGGTGGACAGGTTGTCCTTGACTTTCTCAAAGAGGGAACAGAGAGACCACGAGATGGCAGAGGCTCATGGGATATCTTAGATCTTAACAGCAAAGAAACTGGGAGAGGAATGTGTGACTAGATCAGTTGTCTCTTGAGGTCTACAGGACCAGGGTTATTATGAAGTCAGAATTCCATAGCAAGTAATAACAGCATGCTTCTCCTTTCATGGCTCACCTAGGTGAAGCCCAGTTAAAATGACCTTGGAAGATATCACTCCTTGGAATGCAAAAGGGTGAGGTGAAAGCTGACTTTCTTTGTTCCTGATATCTCTCACTTGATTTTATGCAGACACATGTCCCCTAGAGGTGAAGGATCTCAAAGCCCTGGACAGCTACCTAGCTCAGCTTCTTCCTTCTACTTCATAGACTTGTTAGTTAAGCTGCCTTAGCCTGTGGCGGCTCCACAGTTAATAGGGTGAACGAAGCACAGATCCAACAAGGATTAGTATGGTGTCATTGTATGTCTCCCAAAGGCTGGATGACAAGATGTCTCCCCATCTGACACATGTGGGTAGCAGGAATCTGGGAAAATCACAGACAGTGCTCACAGTTTGCAATTGGTGCTTGTTTCGGTCAACATTCTCACTACCATACTCCAATAAGCTTGACTGCATAAAACTTAGAGGAAGAAAGATTTATTTGCTCCCAGTTCTGGAGATTTCAGAGGCTCAGTCCATGTCAGGCCTGGTCTGCAGAGCTCAGCGTGTGATGATGTCAGAAAGCAGAAAGAAGGAGAGAGCAAGGTTGTGCTCTCACATTGTGAAGGCTGGAAGCAAGAGGGAAGGAGGGAGGGAAGGAGGGAGGGAGAGAGAGGACGAACAGGGGGAGGAGGAACCATCCCTAATCCCCAAGGCCTCACTCCCAGGGACCCCTTCTCAACCAAGCCCCACTTCCAACATGGCTGCCTACTCTCCATGAGATCTTGGGGGACATTATAAATCCAAACCATCACGGTGTTTGTAAACTATGAAGCTAGATTAGTCTAAATTACCTTAGAAAGGTCTAGATTTCAAAATCCAGGATCTACTTTGCATACTTGATGTATCAGTACCATATACTTTTTTTGATCCTTGACTATGGAAACACTTTTTTTTTAAAGTCTGAAGGACACATAGTCAGTAGTTAAAAGCTTGGCTAGGAAAATAAACATTTTGTCAGCACCTTCTGGGAGTTCAGTTAACATGTGACTGCTACTTGAGTTTTTGCATGAGATCTTTTTCAGATTTGTTCATTCAGTTGTTCACTCAGTGATTAATGAAATGGGTTCTTGAATGCCGGCTGTGAGACAAGCTCTGGTGAGGGGCTGGGACTCTCACTGTGAAAAAATCACAATCCCATCTCTCAAGAAGCAGAGGACTTAATGTAAAGATAGTCAGTGAGTGGATGATGGTCTTAAACAATGTGCTAAGAACGAGAAGTAAGAGGTTTAATAGGGATACCAAGCTCATTTGGAAATCAGGAAAGACAACCCTGAGGAAGGCTGATTTAAATGAGGAGTTGAAGCTAGTGGTGGTGGTGCACACTTGTAATCCCAGTACTTGGGAGGCTGAGACAGGAGGATCTCCAGTTTGAAGCTAACCTCGGCAACTTTGCAAGGCCCTCGGCAACTTAGTGAGACCTTGTTTCAAAATAAGAAATAAAATGGGACTAGGGATGTAGCTCAGAGGTAGAATGCCTCTGGGTTCAATGCTCAGTAACACACACACATACACACACACACACACACACACACACGGAGCTAAAAGATAGATAGATAGATGATAGATAGATAGATAGATAGATAGATAGATAGATAGATAGATAGATAGATAGGAGATATTCAGGCAGAGACGTGGGATAGGAAGAGAACAGAAAGGATTCTAAATACAGGAACAGCTTGTGCAAAAGCCTGAGGCAGACAAGAGTTTGTCCAGAGAATGAAGAACAGAGAAAGCCAGCAGTTTTGGAACTGAATGCAGGAGGGCACAGAGGCATACCAGGAGCCTGGGGCTAAGAGCTAGGGGAAAAAGTCCTGTAAGGACTTGTGTTCCATTTGGACTTCATCCAAAGGTCAGGGGAGGCCACTAAGCAGTCTTATGTGTGTCCAACAATAAGTGATCCTTCCCCAAACCCAGTCTTGAAAATTCATGATGCTTTCTTTTTGTTTGTTTGTTCTGGGGATCGAACCCAGGGACATTCTGCCCCTGAGCTATACTGCCATCCCTTCTTTATTTTGAAACAGAGTCCACATACTAGCATATTTGTCTCAAGATCCCTGAAAATAAATGTATTGTTACGCGGAATGCACTTGCTCACTCTACATCTGACTTTTACTGGCCAAGTAAACTCTTCATTTTTAAACCTGAGTTTGATTTTCCTGGAAGTTGACAGTGCACCCTTAACTATCTCCACTTTTGGAAACCAGCCAGTGCATCCAGACAACTGCTCTCTGGTTGTCATGAGTGGAAAGAGAAGTCAAAGAGGTTGAACACACACACACACACACACACACACGCACACACACATATATTTTTTCCTTTTGAAATTGGAATCTGCCAAGTAGTGCATAAAGGACACACAGAATAGAAGGAGGGCATCTTTTCCTTTTTGAAGGTGAGCCAGCATGGCATTAAGGCAAAATTGACCCATGTGCTTATTTCCATGCTCTCACGTCTCCAAAAGATACGGGGAGGAACTTACAGATGAGCAACTGAAGACAAGGGCTTTCATTTACATCTGGTCAAAGAGTGTACTTGTGGTAAGAATATAGCTGATAAACTGAGTCGATACCTTAACATGAAGATGGTATTTCTCTCTCTCCGTGTGTGTGTGTGCGCGCGCACGTGCGCAACCTTGTGAAAAAGATAACTTATCCACGAACTTAGTGAAAACATTCCGATATATGAAATCTTTACAGACAGCTAGACTATTCCAGATCCTAAGCCTCCCTCGATCTTAAATGCCCTGCCTTCCTGTCTTCTCCAGTAAACCCAAGTCTAAGCATGAAAGTCTTGCTTAAAGCACATTTCCTGCCCGGGGGCTTTAGACCAGGCCAGAGTCTTGCATTGCCTAAGCGCCAGGAGATGTCATGCTCCACGCTTGCTTTTGCTTGCACATAACTGCTCTGTACTGCTCCAACACACTTTTTTGTGTTCCTTGTTTGTTTGCTCCGACACTAACACTGAGGGAGAGAGAAATCTGTTGCTTCTTGGGAATTCCCCTCATAATGGATTAATTGATCCAGTAATGCCGGTTGCTTAATAAATCAAAATGTAAAGAAAGTTGTTTCAGGTTCATTCCACTTATAGAATAAAAGTAGACTACAGTTGAGATATTTCTCTATAGCTGTTTTTTTGTTTTGTTTTGGTTTTTTTTTAAGTACCCTGTTTCAAGTAAAACGATGGCAATGAAAACCAAAGGCTTCCAAAGAGTTTTAGGACTTGTAAATGGGTTGAAAGCTGCAATATTTAGCTCTTTTCTTTTCCATACTATCCAGCTAAAACTGATAAAGAATATATTACCCATAGTTACTTAGTGTGATCCTCCACAACTTAGTGAGACCCTGTTTCAAATAAAGAATAAAAAATAGATCTGGGAGTATAGCTCAGAGGTAGAGTGCCCCTGGGTTCATCCCGCCACCCCCCCAAAAAAGAATATGTTACCCATGTTTAAAGTATACAATTAAGCCAGGCATGGTGGCACCTACCTGTAATCTCACTACTTTGGAGGATGAGACAGGAGGATCACAAGTTCCAAGCCAGCCTCTGCAACTTAGACTCTCAGCCATCTAGGGACACCCTGTTTCCAAATAAAAAAATAAAATAGGGCCGGGGGTATAGATCAGAGGCAGAATGTCCCTGCGTCCTATCCCTAACACCAAAATAAATAAATAAATAAATAAATAAATAAATTAATTAATTAATAATAAATAAATAATTATTTAAGGATATAGATATAAATATATTCTCTTTCTCTCTCACTTATATTGGGTTTAATTTTCTCTTCTATTTATAGCTTCTTAAGGCATAAGGTAAAGGTTTGCAACTTTTCCTCTTAAACACAGCCTTTAATTCTCTAAATAATTATTACTTATATCTCCAATAAATCGTCCCTATAACCAGTCTAATAAACATATTCATTACTCTTATATCAAAATATGTCTTTTTATGGACTTACTTGTCAGCTGTATTTTGGGGGGAGGATTGCCTAAATCATCTGTCCATTTTAAAAAATTATAGATATAGGATTTCTATAGGTCTGTAATACAATTTGTGTTCATTTATATGGCATAAAGAATGGGCCAAAATAATATTTTTGCATATGGATAGCAAATTGTTACTTTACAACTATTCATTCTACACTAAATTGGTTGTGCATTTTTGTTGAAAACTGATCATACAGGTTTTGTCTCATTCTTAAAACTTTTTCCTTCTGTTGACCTATTTGTATTGATACCAGTATTCTACTATTTGATTACTGAATGCCACAGCACCTTAGTAGCTGGATCTTGAGCAAGGCTCGGTCAGCTGGAGTCCTGCAAGGCAGACGATTCCAAAAGAAGGAATGTGTGGCATATCCCACTTTGCTTTATGTTATATTCTGGAAATTTGGGGTGCTTTGGGTTTTGCTTTCACAATAATTATAAAGGAAATTTTCTTAGAAACACAAGATGGCTTAACAGATTATGATTCCTCAATATTAGCTGAAAAAGCAGTGCCTCAAGAAGATATTCATTAACCTTTTACAAACATCAGGAGATGGGCTTTGCAAGCTTAGTTACTAAACAGCCTTATGTTCCCTATCAGCACACAGGTTAGAAACAAAATAAATAAACCAAAGAAACTTAGGTCTGCTATTTTATCTATGAGTAAAGAAAGCTTTAAGGCAGATAGTTTGCCCCTCTCTGAAACTTCTCTACCACACATTAACTAACTCTAGCTGCCTGAGAAAAAGATGAAAAACACTGCTTACAGGAGCTAAACAAATAGTGAAGATTTAAACTAATGAATAAAAACTCTTCATTGTTAACCTTTAACACTGCTTTGTACTAAAAGAATTTTTATATACGTATTGTATTCTGTAACCTTTACTGTTTTCTTAATCCCATCAAATACCATGGGAAATAGCTCTTCTAGTTAAAGACGTACCCACTCGATCTTAGGAAAAACAAGTCTGTAAAAATTCCTGTTCTATATGCCTCATTATAAAAGATAGTATAAAAAACAGCTGCTACAAGAAATAAACAGATGTGCTTCTTTACTGCATTGGGTGTGAGCGTATTCTCGAGACCTTGTCTCATTCCCCACCTGTCGAGGGACCCCAACCCCATTGCCTCCGAGGGCTGGCCCTTGACCACTGAAGCCTTACAATCAGACTTGAAGTCAAGTGGTATAAATGTCTCTGCTTTGTTCTTATTTTTCAAACTTGTTTTGGCTACTCTTCTTCCTTTGCATTTTCATGTGAATTTCAAAACAAACTTGCCAATTTCTAAAATATATATATATATATATATATATATATATATATATATATATATATATATATATATATAGTTTGTTCATTTGAATTAGAATCCAAATAAGGTTTATACATTGTGATTGGTTGATAGATTTCTTAATTTTCTTCTGATATATAAGTTCCTTCTCCCTTTCTTTTTTTCTTGCATTTTTGGTGCTGTTTTTGTACTGTGTTCCAGGAAAAGTTCCATGCAAAAGAACTAACTGTCACATTCGGTGAGACCAAAGACAGAGGCAGATAGATCCAGTATTATATAGCATGCAAATTATTGGAAATTTACTGATAGAAAAATGGTCAAGGGCAGCAGCAAGACCGACCACTGGCTCCCCATGATTGGGGTCAAAGGAAGGGGACTTATGTGGTCATCAGAACAAAAGTGACTTCATCCAAGCCAGAATGTACCTAATTCATCTCAAGCTAATATCAAAGGCATCCTGTTACTGGAGTCCTTGGGTGAAGGCCCCAGCTCTGGAGATTCCAACCGACCAGGCTTAGCCACTTGTTTCAATATGCCAATCAAAGAAAAGAGGTGGGCAGGAAGGAGCTTTAAATCTCTATGGCTCTGATGGGAAAAGCAGATAGAGGGTTATGTTGATGGAAGATCTGTTCTTAAGGAACTGACAGAAGCTTTTAAGTTTTGCAGAAAAGGGAACAAAGTTAAGGGTTGGGGCTTGTGTGGCTGGGGAGCCTGCCCAGCAGGCAGGGTAAATCCTGGTCACACCATTGACCAATGACTGGTTGGTCATTATCTCAGGACCTGTTCTGTAAGATCTGGAAAGGTCATCATCACTTGAAGAGGCAATTTGTTTCCCAGTGTGAGATGATTTCTCCTGCTTAAGTGAGCAGCCTCGGTTTTGTCATAGGCTAATTGCTCGTACCTTAGAGAACAATCTCACCATGGGGTGATCTGCTCTTCTAGGCTCACCATTGCTTAGGGCTAGTTAGTGCAACCACTTTGGGAAACAGTATGGAGGATCCTCAGACGAATGGGAATGAACCTACCATAGGATCCAGCAATACCACTTCTGGGAATCTACCCAAAAGAATGGAAACCAACTATCAGACCGACGCATGTGTATCTGTTTGTAGCTCCACAATTCAGAATTGCCAAACTATGGAACCAGCCAAGATTTCCATCGACAGATGAACGGACTACAAAATCATGGGATATGTACACAATGGATTTTACTCAGTCATAAAGAAGAACAAAATCATGTCATTTGCAGGGAAATGGATGGAACTGGAAAACATTATGTTAAGTGAGATTAGTCAGTCACAAAAAGTAAAAAATCGTATGTTCTCCCTAATATGCGGAAGCTAGGCAGAAAATGGGGCATAAGAGAGACTCCAGATGAAGGAGAAACCTTAGATGAGCAAAGAAGGTGACTTAACTGAAGGTGATGGGGGTGGGTGGGAAGGGAAACACCCTAATGCACATGATGTACTTTCACAAACATATCAAAGTCAATCACTAAACTGAACTTGAGAAGGAGGGAAGAGGGAAGGAATGGGACGGGAATTGTGGAAAGGTTAAATGAGAAATGTGTGCATGTATGCCTTTACCAGCTTGTACCTAACAAAGATGTATGATTACAATGCACCAATTAAATTTTTTTTAAAAAAAAAAAGAAGGAAGAAAAGGTAAAGAGGCAAAGGTAATCAGAGAGGGTCAGTCACCTTCAACCAGATGCAGGTCTGGTGCTCCCAGTGCAAGCGTCTAGTTGTAAAGCTGCATATACCACGCTCATAATTTTGCCGGTCTATAGCATGCTGGGAAACTATGCAGGGAAAACAGAGGAGGGTTCCTCGGGGGCAGTCACGGTGGTTATGACTTCATGGTCTGTCTGATCAAGAGCACCACAGTCAGGTCAAGCCAAATCCTATGGACTGATAGCATTTAGCCTTTTCCTGAAGTTCCTAGATTTCAACTAAATTGGTAGGTAGATCTAGAGGCTTGATCTGATTCATGTGAGATATTTTTGGCACCACTATTTTGCGGGTGCTGTCATTTGCTTTCATCAGAGAGTCGTGAAGTCTGTTTGTCTCTGATGTTATCAGCCTTTTATGATCATTGTATAGACTCATTTATCCACAGGGGGCTATAAAATGAGGATATTTACATTCTACCAGTTTTCTTGGCTTATTAGCCAGAATACATCTATAAAGAGGAACTTTATCAATTATTTAGTTAGCTTGAGGGAAGGCAAGAATATGCTTAATTTTTTATCCTTAATTAGCAACTGTTCAAAATACTGAGTTGATTCTTTAGTACTCTTCAAAGATGACCAGTTAGGTTTTTTTTTTTGGCCATATTTTTAGGACAATTGTAAATTTAAATCTATTTGTAGTGTTTCAATTAACCGAGTTATTATCCTATAAGCTATACTATGAGCTCCTGTGCCTTACTCTCATGAAAGAAGCCAATTCTCTGCTTTGTCTAGCTGTGCTTGCTAGTGAATATCATTGGTCATTTTAGAGTCTTCATATTCCAAGGATCTGGAAACGTCCCATTAGTTTTTCTGACTTTGTTTTTTAGACATATGTTATACTGCCTCTGAATAATTCTTCAGCAGCAAATGTGGTAGAAAGAGAGCCCAATGCCCAGAAGCCAGGTGATATGAGTTGATACTGGGAGGAAAACTATTCATCTTCCAGGTTGAATCCAGTAGTTGGGGTCTAAAAATTAACAGATAATATTGCATTGAAGGAGTTTGGGAAATGCCAACCCCAAATATGCCACTTTGGTGTGCTGAACACTTTGAACTAAGGGGACATGGGAAACAGAAGATACAGATAGAGGCTTTCTATATCTTTTCTGGGAAAGGACGGGCCCTATAGAAGGAACTCAACTGTCATTGATTCTCTTCCCATGAGTTTCATCAACCAGGTAGGATTAATGGCATCACAGGAGAGTAGACTAGAAGTTAAAGCGATCAAATTGTCACAGATTGTCACCTATTCTAAAGGTTCATTCATCTTTCTTATAAATAATTTACTATCCCTTAACTTGCCTACAACCACCTCTCTCTCCCATGATGGGCATATATCGACTTCTAGATTTCACCAGGTTTTGGGACATTCACTTTTCTTTGTTGGCATCCCTGTGCACATCATAAGGGTATATACCTTTACTCCCATTAATTTGCCCATTGTCATTAGTCAGTTATCAAACCCCCAGGAGACAAAGAGAAAATTTTCTATTCCTTACAGCATATGGTGGGAATACTGGGTTGTGAGTAACTCAATGTCAGAAATGAAAAGATTTACATAACAAACCTAACAAAAGTGTGTGTGTCTGTGTGTGTGTGTGTGTGTGTTTCTGGTTTCATTTGGAAGGTATGGAATATTCTCTTGGGCTCTTCTATACCCATAGAAATGGGTGTTTCCATGGTAGCTAAATTCACAGGAAAGTCTTTATAAGGAAAGGGGGCTTAATGGTAACTGTATATCATAGAGGTTCAGCTTTAGTCAGATAAGAGAAATTCAGATTTTTTTCCTGTAACTTAATTCAGATGTTTTCAGTTTAAAATAAAGAGTTATAGTAGCTCCAGGGGGCTGAGTGGCCTCCACAAAGGTGGGCAATGGTCAGCAGGGAAGCTCAGCACACAGGCCAGCTCCACCCCTCCAGTTCCCCGAGGAATGACATTACTGTAAGAGGCCAGAAGAAGCCAGCTGAAAATGTGGCTTTTTAGCATAAGGATTATTTTGAGCTGACTATTTTGAGAAACTGAGGATGTAGGAATAGCTCTGAAAAACAGAGTGGACATTGTTCGTTTGAAATGGAAATTTAGATCCAAAGCCAGAACCTCTTTCCCCTGGAGAAGGCAGCCATCTTCCCATCGCTGGCCTTCCCTGTATTCTTTTTCAGTTGAAGATGGTATTTAAGCCTGAAGTCTAAGCCACTTCTTGGAGATTTACTCATTTTTCCTGGGTATGTCTCATACATACATAAGGTATAGGTGTCGCTAAACTTTGGTTTGCTTTCCTCTTGTTAGTTTATCTTTTGTTACAAAGGTCTCTCCAGTTGAAAAGTACAAAGGGTAGAGAAAGAATTATTTTTCCTTGCCTACACCAGAGAGCATGGGAATTACCATGAAAGGAAACTGCGCCTTTAAGTTGACTGGATTAGAGTCAGCCGTGGTGGTGCACATTTCTAATCCCGCCTTTGTGGAGGTGGAGATAGGAGAATTAAAGGTTCAAGGCCAGCCTCAACAACTTAGCAAAGCCATCAGCAACCTAGTGAGACTCCATTTAAAAAAATAAAATAAAATAGGACTGGGGGTGTAGCTCAGAGGTAGAAGCCCTTGGGTTCAATCCCCTCTCCACATACACAACCCCCCCACACACATACACACAAAACTTGGATAATCATTAACTGGAAATTCAACATTTGTGTTTCTTCTGGCGTTGGTGAAGAAACCAATAAGCAAACAGCCCTGGAAAATAGAGGTTTATACTATTCCCAAAGCACACATGAATTCTCTGTAGACACTAAGGTCTTCCTACGTCATGTATCCTCCAGTGTTGGTGAGAAACATGGGACTCTACTGAGGTGATTCCTTCAGAAAAAAACTTACAGAGGCAAGCCTTCCCTACATGGAGGCCACAGAGCCCTTCTTGTTAAGCACAGTTGCAGAGACACTGACTGAGACTGGGAATGGGTACTGGGTAATCTTTTTGTTTTTCGTTTTCTCTTTCTTTCTTTTTGTGGAACTAGGAATTGAACCCACAGGTGTTCTACCTCTGAACTACACCCCCAGCCCTATATTTTTTTAAACTTTGAAACAGGGTCTCACTAAGTTGCTGAGGGCCTCCTTAAGTTGCTGAGGCTGGCTTCCAACCTAAGACCCTCAGCCTCTCCAGGATTACAGGTGTGCGCCACTATGCCCAGCTGATTTCTTAATTAATTAAAAATATCCAGAACAACTTAGAAATCACTGAAGTATATTTGGGCTAGTTTGTGCATAAATGTGTCTATTGGAATTGTTAATAGAACGCAGCAGGTCTGCTTGTTTTGAATCTGAAGCCAACTGTAGTCCCTGGGAACTTTGAAACCATGAGAGCCCCGTATTAGCATCCCACATCCTGTTTCTAAATCTCAGGATTCCTCAGGAAGACCCAGGCCAGCACCCCGCTTCCTAGCTTATTCCAAAGCTCCGCTTCACAGCACAGTTTGAAGTTGTCCCAAAGCACAAGACTTCCTAGCTCGTTTCCAGAAGCTACTATGTTTGAGTACTCCAGGAAAAATGGAGAGGATCGTTGTCCAAGGAGCCAGCTCTTCTTTGGCTTTCAAACTAAACATTAATTAAAAAGGTCTGTCTTGGCCGGGCGTGGTGGCGCACGCTTGTAATCCCAGCATTCGGGAGGCTGAGACCGGAGGATCCGGGTTCGCGGCCAGCCTCAGCTACATAGTGAGGCACTCCGTAACTTAGTGAGACTCGGTTTCAAAATAAAGAATAAAAAATAGGGCTGGGGATGTAGCTCGGAGGTAGAATGCCCCTGAGTTCAATTCCCAGTACCGCCAAAAAAAAAAAAAAAAAAAAAAAAAGGTCTTCCTATCATGCTTGGGAAAGGAGAAGTACCGTCATGCTACTTTAACTCTTGCTTTGGCAGTCTCCCCAGACAAGTCTGATAAAGTCACTTCTTGTAGACTGAGCATGAAGAATAGTGTTAAAACAGGAAAATTCCAGTGGGTCGGGGAGACAGTTTACTCTGGGTCAAATTCCTTCTGGTAAATCCAGACTGTGACTTGCACGTGACATCAGCTGGCCCTAAAGCCACTTGTGGGGTTGGGAATGGGGAGTTTCCTGTAGAATTTTCTAGCTTAGTGTTTTTTTCACATAAAAATTTTGTCCCGAGACAAACAAAAGGCCCCACCCAAATCAATAATTGATATCAGCTGAAGCCTCATCCTAAGATGGTGATTCTCAAAATTCACTACATATTAGAATTAACTGGGACCATCTGACAAATTCGAGGAGCCAGACTCGCCGCCAAGTTAAATCAGCGTCTCTAGCATGGGACCCAGGCCTCCAGATTTTTAAAGATTCCCCCACATGATTCCCACATGCAGCTACATCTGAGGCCCTCAGAGGGACCTCTGGGGAACTTTCTTTTTTTGTTTAAGTGAGTTTCTTGTTGAATCAAGGGCTGGAATAATAGCTTCTCCAAACTTTCTAGAGAAAACATAGAAGACAAGAGGCAGAGGCTCAGTACGGATCGCAACTACCACCACTCTATAGACACATTCTCTCCTCTTCTAGCTGCAGGGGAAATGAGGAAGGCCAAAGAGCTCTGGTTTGTAGGCCTTTTCCAAGCCATTCAATCAGTCCACAGCTAATTAATCACAGGAGGAGGAGAAGGAGAAGGAGGAAGAGAAGAAGATGGAGGAAGAAGAGGAGGAGGAGGAGGAGAAGGAAAATGGAGGAGGTATTATAGCCACAGAATGCTGAGGGTTTGGGTTTTGCTGAATGCGAAGATAGGAGATGCTCCTTGCTCTCCTCTTCCAGTTAATAAGAGGATTAAGGGGCGTGGCAGAAGAGGCTTCTTCAGAGAACCCAACTCTACCGCAAGTGCACACTTAAGAAGTGACCTGGGTGTCCAGATGTCCAGCCAGTCATTGTTATGCAAGGTTAGAGGAGGGGCAGGGAACCCCAGTGAGGTCTCATGGGAAAGGGACCTGGGCGAGCCTGGCAAACTTCAGTGAAGCCCCGGGTGTCGCAGCCATCTGATGAATGGAGGATATAATGCGTAGCATTTCAACAAATATTTATTGAGCACCTCTTATGCTCGAGGCACGGTTCTGAGACCTTGAGGACAGGAAGCAGACAAAACAGGTAAAATCTCTTGGCTTCAAAGACCCCAGAATCTGACTTTTCTCCATCTCAGTCTGGGTCTGTGTTTACTCAAATGCCCACTGTGCTGGGTTGAAGAATGGCCTCCAAATCTTGGTCCCCCTGGAATCTCAGAATGCTACCTTATTTGGAATAAGGGTGTTTGCCAATGTAATTATGTTAAAGATCTCCAGATGAGATTGTCCTGGTTTAAGGTGGTCTGAACTCCGAGGACCTCACCTCAGTCCTTATAAGAGACAGAAAAGGAGAGAAAGACCCAGATGGGAAGGCCAAGCATAGATGGAGACAGACACTGGACTGTTCTGTCTACAATCCAGGGAACAGCAGAGGTTGCCAGTCATCACCAGCAGCTCTGGGGCAGGGGGGGGGGGGATGGATTCTCCTACAGAGCCCCAGAACTAAGCCCATCATACCCGTGATTTGGGGCTCTGGCCTCCAGAACTGTAAGAAAATAGATTTATATTATTTTAAGCCATTCAGTTTGTAGTAATTTTTTATGTAGCCCTAGGGAATTAATATGTGTGCACCCCCCAGCCCCATAGTGAGCTTCTTTCCTCTGGTCCTATCCCCTGTAGCAGTCAGTAATCCTTCTGGAACCCATGTCAGACCACGCTGTTGCTCAGCTCAGTCCTGCAGTGGCTCCCATCTCATGCAGAGCAAATGTCAGGGTCCTAGCCAGGCATAGTGGCAAACACCTGTAATCCCAGTGCTTGGGAGGCTGAGATAGGAGGATCACAGGATTGAGGCCAGTTTTAGCGAGGCACTCAGCCACTTTGAGAGGCTGCTTCAAACTAAAAAATGAAATAAGGCTAGGGGTGTAGCTCAAAGGTAGAACTCCCCTGGGTTTGGTCCCAAGTAACACACACACACACACATACACACACACACACACACACACACACACACACACACACGTCAGGGTTCTTTCAAGCACATTCAAAGCTCTTGGTCTTGATGATCTGGCCTAAATTATCCTTCCACCCACAGCTCTTAGCCAACCCTCCCATCTTTCCCTAAAAAACACTGCATTCTGGCCACACTGAGATTTCTCTGGAGATTGTTCTCCACCTGCCTAGAATGGTCTTCCTGCCTCATTTCCTTACTTCTTGTCGAGTCTCTGTTCAGAAGATCACAGGGTCAGAAAAGACCTTTTGTCCCACCCTGTCTAAAATAGCATCACTCTTCTCTTTTCTTGCCATTACTCTCAACCTGGCATGCGTGTAGATCAACATAAATATATAGATAGGGCTATACATGCAGACACGGACACAGGTGCACAGCCTGTCTTTCCGAATGGAGTGTAATTCTCCAGAGGAGGACGATTTTGTTTAGTTCGCTGATGTATCTTCATTACCTATCTCTGAAATGTCATATTCTTGAATTTTTTTTTTTTGCCTGCCATTTGGCATTTACACATTACTTTATATGAAGGATTATTTTTTCTTATGTCTTATCTCTTCTTCAACTGAATTGCAAGCTTCTTGAAGTTAGGAACTGTTTCAGTCATAACTGCCTCAACTTCTCTCTGAAAAGACTAAGACTAAAGACAAAGACTAAAGACTTTGTAGATAGTCAATGCTCCAGGTATACTCATTTTTAAAATAAAGCTTTATTTTTCTGATCTAGGCTTTTGAAGGTATAAATATGTATAAATTGAAACTTAGTTTTCCTCTTCTTTCAGGAGTTTTAAGGATGAACTCTTCTAAAGGATCTTGAACTTTCAGGAGCATGTCTTGGGAAGAGAGAAATCCTATAAAAAGGTTGAAATCCAAATTATGCTTTCAGTGAGAAATATTCATATACTCTTTGACATTTATTAAATGTCAACAGTACTTGGCATATTAGATTTTTTGCTTCTTTTAAAATGTTAGAGGTGATATAGATCACATTGTGACTCTGTTACTTCCAATAGGGGAAGGGGGGTGATTATGAACTGAGGTATCTTATCTAAGTCTATAACAAAAGGATATGTTAGCATTTTAACTAAATCTCAGGAAAGTTGTTGAAAAATATTTGAGAGGTGCTTCCCTTCACACCCAGACCAGTTGATTTCATGGGACGCTAAGGAAATATTGACAAAATTCACAATGATGGGTTAAAAATGAAAACCCATATGATTAGCTTTTTAGATGCTAGAAAAAAATCAATGAAAATTTAACCTTCACTCTTTTATTTAAAATATCTCTTTATAGAATAGATATAAATGGATGACTTTAACATTAAAAAAGTTGTATCTTAACCCTGCAGCCAGCATTACTTTTGTACTTAATGAGAAAATTCTCAGAAGCATTTCTGCTAGTGCCAAGTAAAAATAAGAATTTCTTTTATCATCACGATTATTTTCATTGTTCTAGTAGTTCCAGCAATGTAATTGGAAGATTCATTAGAGGCTACATAAACATTATAAGGGAATAAAAAGTATGGTTACATGAGAATGATAAGACTATCTACCTAAAAACACACAATTGTCGGAAACTATATTATGCCTACGTTATAGCCTGAGTCTAGAATGTTCCCCAAAGGTTGGTCCTCAATGCAGCAGGATCCAGAGATGGGATTTCAGGATGTGGTTGAATCACGAAAGCTCTGACTCCATCATTGATGGGATCGTAATTGAATGGACTATTGGGAGGTGGGGGAATCTACAGGCAGTGGGGCTTAGTTGGATGATGGCAGGCACTGCGGGCATGCCCTGGAAGGGTCTATTTTGTCCCTGGCCCCCTTCTTTCTCTCTGCTTCCCTGCTGCCACAAGCAGCTCTACCCCACCGTGCCCTCCTTGCAGTGATGATCTGCCTCACCATTGGACCACAATAGTGGAACCAACTGACCATGAGCTGAAACCATGAGCTGAAACAAATCTTTCCTCCTTTAAGTTCTTTTTCTCAAGAATTTTATTAGAGCAGTAGAAAGCACACTAACACACCTGATACAAAATTCCGTGTAGTGATTGGGGGTGAATTAATATACAAAAGTCTATAGCTTCATGTATACAAACAAGTCAGAATACAGAATGAAAGAAACCACTGTTAAGAACAGCAACAAAAATAACCAAATATCTTGGAATTATTTTAGCAAGAAATAGGAGTAAACTTTAAAATCATTATTTTAGATACACATACGCACACAAAAAGATGAATGGAAAAATACCCCATGATCTAGATTAGGACCGCTGATTTATAATAAAATATATCTTTTACCCATGTGTTAACCAATGCATTTTATATGAAGTCAATACAATTTTTTCACAAGAAAAGTCTTACATGTTTCTAAAATCATTTGAAAAGCAAAAATAAGGGGAAACATTCTGAAAAAAGAATAAAAATAGTATACAGATGAACTGTACAAATATTAGGATACTTTATAAAGCAATAATAATTTAAGCAGTGTTATCTGGTGCATGAAAAGACAGATCAAGAAGACTACATGAATATCTATTTCATATATACATATACATACATATATACATTTAATATTTTATATATGTATGTGATGAGTTAACATTATAATTCATGGGAAACATTAGATTATTTAATAAATGGTATTTGAACAAGTGGGTAACCATGTGGGAAAGTAAATTGATTACTATTTCACATCTTACACCAAAATAAATCCCACATGGCTTAAAAATTTAAACATAAAAAATGAAACCATAATCATGCTATGAGAAAATATAAAAGCTTAATAAAGTATTCTTGGAGTTGGTAAAGCATTCCTGAGTATAAAACCAGAAAAATCCAGAAGCCATAAAAAAGGATTAACTATATTAGCTTAAAACATTTCTGTGTGGCAGAGAGATAAAGATAAAGATAGATAGATCAAAGAGCTAATTTCCATAGTATATAAAGAGCACACACAAATCAAAAGTCTAGCAAGTCAATTAGAGAAATGCTAGGCAGGAAAGTCTAGCAAATCAATTAGAGAAATGGGAAAATATATGATCAGATATTCACAAGTAAGCCAAGTGTAGTGG
>PVLC010009016.1:0-49535 GCA_004027655.1 Graphiurus murinus | reverse complement strand
ATCTTGTTTTATTCTGATCTGATTTTCATGTCCTGGTTTCACTCTGCTTGTACACATGCCCCATAGGCTGTATGTTCCCTCCTGTCTCCTGGGATAGATGCAGCTCTATAGGCCTCCAGTGGTGGCAGTCTGCCTGTCCCTCAGATCAGCTTTGCCTGATCTTACTATTTGCTTGTTGTCTGAGCTTATAAACATTGTATTTACGTGTATTTGCACAGGGATATAAATAAAGTGGATTCTTCCTCTGCTGAGTCTTGGGTGGTTCTGGGTAATCCTAGTGTTTTTGTTAATATAGGATTGCCACTTACCACATTCCAGTATTCAAAGAATTGAAAGCCTTGCTATTCAGACTGGCCTAGCAACATCAGCATCATCCAGATGCATAGTCTCAGATCTACCAAATCAAAATTGAAGTTTTACCGAGATCCCCAGGTGATTCTCATGTACCAAAAAGTTTGAGATGTATGCTCCTGAGTCATACTTAAAGTTGAAATTATATTGTTTTCATTCAGAGGTACTTTCAGTCTTACTAGCTATTTAAAATAATGGTTTCAGCCGGGCGTGGTGGCGCACGCTTGTAATCCCAGCATTTAGGTGGCTGAGACCAGAGGATCCGGGTTCGAGGCCAGCCTCAGCTACCTAGTGAGGCACTCCACAACTTAGCGAGACTCAGTTTCAAAATAAAGAATAAAAAAATAGGGCTGGGGGTGTAGCTCAGAGGTAGAATGCCCCTGAGTTCAATCCCCAGTACCGCAAAAAAATAAATAAATAAATAAAATAAAATAATGGTTTCATTATTTCACTTGTGCTTTCATTGAAGTGTCAAAATGCCCATTTAAAGTTACATGAAGGGAGCTGGGTGTGATGGCACACGTTTGTAATCCCAGTACATGGGATGTTTGAGACAGGAGGATCTTACAGGTTTTTGGCCAGCCTCAGCGACTTAGTGAGGCCTTCCACAACTTAGTGAGACCCTGTTTCAAAATAAAAAATAGAGCCGGGCGTGGTTACACACGCTTGTAATGCCAGCATTTGGGAGGCTGAGACCGGAGGACCCAGGTTCACGGCCAGCCTCAGCTGCTTAGTGAGGCCCTCCACAACTTAGTGAGACCCTGTTTCAAAATAAAGAATAAAAAATAGGGCTGGAGGTGTAGCTCGGAGTTAGAATGCCCCAGGGTTCCATCCCCAGCACCACAAAAAAAAAAAATAGGACTGGGAGTATAGCTCAGAAGTAGAATGCCCCTGGGTTCAACCCCCAGTACCCCTCCCCAACACATATGCAAAGTTATATGAAGGGAAAATACTGTTGGATTTTAGTTATAAACTGCAGCAAATGTCAAAAGGACCATCTCAAATAGGTTATGTTCCTAGGGCCAGTCTCAGTAGAGTTGGAGAAGACAACGCATGTCTTTTCATCCATTAGCTGACACGTGTTTCAAAAAACTAGGCCTTGAATACAGCAGAAACTAGAGATGTCCTGCCCTCAGGTCTTTTGGGAGATGTAAGTAAGTTGGCAGTAATAACATAGCATAATTGAGGAAGTAAAGTACTCACATAGAAAAGTAGTTCACCATACATGAGGGTGGTCAGAAAGGTCTTTGGTTACCTCAGAAACCTGAGTCCTGAGGTGATCAGACATTAGCCAGGCAAAAATGGTTTCAGAGATTCAGAGTGAATGTCGAGCCATGAGGCAGGAAGGTTAGGTGTGAGTCATTAACAATAACCTTGAAACGATGTTAAGAGTTTGTACCTCATCGAGTGGGAAGACAAGAGGTTTCAGAAGAAGACACCATGGTCAGGCTCATAGTATGGGGACCCAGCCTAGATATTTTCTAGTGGGAAACTGAGGGTCACGGGATTAGAGTTCTACCCCAAAGGTGGAATGAGCAAGCCCTGGGAAGCCTTAGACGGTCCAATGACCTGGCTCCACGAGACAAGGTTAGGGAGCTGGAATGGCTGAAGAGAGATGAGCACGGCACATTGGCTTTAAAGTGCTTATGATGTTCTAAGTAGAAATATTTAGCAGGCAGATGGATATAAAGATTCTGTGTTTCAGAGAGAGTTTGGGCTGCAGGTGTGCAATTTAAACTCCTTTGGCATGAATGGGCTTTTTGCAAAATTGTGTCAATAGAGTCCTTAGGACAATAGAGTCCTTAGGAAGTCTCCTGCAGTAGAAAAGATGGATAAACCCACAAATCCCTTGGTCTAGTACAGAGGTAAGGGCACACACTAGAAGAAATCTGCCTAAAGAGATGTGAAATGATTCAGTGCAAACAAACAAGGCCAAAGGGCAACATGTATAACTTGTGGGCTTGATGTTGCTGTTTTAGGTGACAGTTGACAAATGGGAACCTTTGTTGAACAACTTGGGGCATGTCTGCAGGAAACTTAAGTAAGTAAAGCAAAAGCATTTTCAGAATGTATTTTGTGACCAAAAGTTTACTTAATTTTTGAATAGTGTATTTCCTATTTTTATTTCATGAAATCCTCCGACTTTCTTGTGCTTAGCTGCCTAGCTATTATAAGCACCAAATCATTGTTTTTATTTATCTCTGTTGGTAAAATTTCATTTTAGAAACATTGAGAATTATAAGTAGCAAAAAACATTGTCTTATGAATAAAAAATACCAATTATTTTAGGTTACAAATTTTGGTGTTCAAAATTAATTCAGAAGGGTCAGGACCATGGTGTTTAATTATGACCATATCCATATTCTCACTCTGTTCTGAAAGGTTTCATGGTGTGGTAAATAATTATGGTTAAGAAATGAGATGTGAGCTGGGTGTGGTGGCGCACGCTTGTAACCCCAGTACTTGGGAGGCTGAGACAGGAGGATCGTGGGTTTGCAGCCAGCCTCAGCTACCTAGTGAGGCATTCCGCAACTTAGTAAGACCCTGTTTCAAAATAAAGAATAAAAAATAGGGCTGAGGGTGTAGCTTGGAGGTAGAATGCCCCTGAGTTCAATCCCCAGTACCACAAAAACAAAACAAATGAGGTGTTTTTTTTTTGTTGTTTTGTTTTGCTTTGTTGTTTTATTTTTGAACTCAGGAGCATTCTACCTCCGAGCTACACCTCCAGCCCTATTTTTTATTCTTTATTTTGAAACAGGGTCTCAATAAGTTGCGGAGTACCTCACTAGGTAGCTGAGACTGGCCGTGAACCCAGATCCTCTGGTCTTAGCCTCCCAAATGCTGGGATTATAAGCATGCGCCACCACGCCCGGCTAAGAAATGAGTTCTTTGTTTTCAAATAAGTTATGGATTCTAGGCTAGTCAGGATCTAACAAGCTTTTCTCTTACAGGGTTTCTTTGAGTCTTTACTTTGCATTATGAGCTATAGCAGTTCCCAAACTTTAATTGAACATAAAACCTTTTTTTATTTTCCACAAAAGATTTTACAGGGCAAGTATTCCAGAAAACTTTGGGGAACACTGTTCTGAGTAACTTTTGGACTTTAAAGCAAAATTTCTTGGCTGTTTCTAACCTCCTGGCGGAGGTTTGCTGTCACATGAAAAGGTGGTGTACAATGAGGTACAGGCCAGGAGTCCAGCATGAGGTTCTGGGTTGGTGTCCCTCAAAGAGCAGAAGGAATACAGCAGATCATGGAGGAGGGGGCTTGCCAGGAAAATACATTTTAAGGTGTTGAATTCCATAAAAGTAGGTATGGGGCAGTTGCCAGTCTGAACTACTACTAATAGAGGAAAGTCCCCATGTGTCTTCATAGAACGATGTGCATCTTAAATTTAGAAACATGGTACT
Organism: Graphiurus murinus; assembly: GCA_004027655.1. Lineage (NCBI taxonomy): Eukaryota > Metazoa > Chordata > Mammalia > Rodentia > Gliridae > Graphiurus > Graphiurus murinus. Next base: position 45,776 of record PVLC010009016.1, on the reverse strand, counting down.
TTCACTCTACTTAGTAATTTTTTATCTTGTTCCCCTTCCCCTTCTTGTCTTCCCTCAACAGAAAATATGCAGAGGCATTGGATTACCACCGGCAGGCATTGGTGTTAATTCCTCAGAATGCATCTACCTATTCTGCCATAGGATATATCCATAGTCTGATGGGCAACTTTGAAAATGCTGTGGACTATTTCCACACAGTATGTCTTTTGTTTGTACCTAATTTTAGATCTGGTTATCATTTGGCACTTCTTTTTTTAAAAAGATCTTTTTTAGGCAATGTTTTATCTTACTGTTTTACACTTCTTTAGGCAGCCTTGTGTTCTCTTTCTTAGCAGAGAAAAACTTGTGCACGTTGTGCAGTATTTGTCAAATTAGAGATAGATGTGAGACTGGTCCTAAATATGCAGTGATGTGTGCAGTTACCGGGGGTCCTTGTTGCCAGGGTCAGTCTGGGCATCTTGTCTCCGTAGGGCAGTGCAGAAGTGTCTGCTCACAGTGATGACCCTGGAGAACTCCTAGTCTCAGTTTGTGACTTTTTTTTTTTTTTTTGCGGTACTGGGGATTGAACTCAAGGGCATTCTACCTCCGAGCTATACCCCAGCCCTATTTTTTATTCTTTATTTTGAAACGGTCTCACTAAGTGTGGACTGCCTCACTAGGTAGCTGAGACTGGCCGAGAACCCAGATCCTCTGGTCTCAGCCTCCCAAATGCTGGGATTACGAGTGTGCGCCACCACGCCTGGCTTAGTTTGTGACTCTTAAGATTGATTTCCATCCTGGCATGGTGGCACACATGTACAATCCCAGTACTTGGGAGGTTGAGGCCAGCCTCAGAAACTTAGCAAGACCCTGTTTCCAAATAAAAAATAAAATAGGCCTGGGAGTATAGCTTGGAGGTAGAATGCTTCTGGATTTAACTCCTAGTTGCCCCCCACCCTCCATACACACACACACAAGATTGATTCCTGTAGGTCATGTCAGTATCACAAGGAGTCCATACACCTTACTCATAGCTGAGATACCACAGATAAGCCTGACAATGTGAAGAGAAAAGCACTGACAATTTAACTTGAACATAAATTTTCTATCATTTAATTTTTTTGTAGAGACAGTACTCTTTTGAACATATTTAGACAGTTTTGGGTTTTTTTTGTTTTTTTGGTGGTACTGGGGATTGTACCCAGGGGCATTCTACTTCTGAACTCTACCCCCAGCCCTATTTTTTGTTCTTTATCTTGAAACAAGGTCTCACTAAGTAGGTGAGGGTAACTATGAACTTGCCATTCTTCTCTCAACCTCCCAAGTACTAGGATTACAAGCGTGCGCCACCACACCCAGCTTTAGACATAGATTTTTATCAAGGCTCATTCTTAATGCAAACATAAAAAAATAAGTGAGATAAATGGATAAATATTTCAACCCAAGTGATCTGTATTCATGTTTTTCCAAAATACTGCACTGGTGCCAACACACATGCCTGTTCCTGGCTGTGTTTCCTCTCAGCCAGACACCTGCTTTGCAGATCTCCCCAAACCCTCTCAGTCAACAGAAGGCTTTGCATCAGACCACTACTCATGTATCATCTCCACATGTTCTTTGCATGGTTTTGGTCTCAACTGACCACCAGGTCCACATGGCTTAAGCAGAACAGCCACATCAGAGCTGTGGCTGGGACCAGTAGGATGGAGAAAACACCTGTTATAAGATATCCCAGGTTCATGGGAGGCTGAGACCAGAGGATTGGGGTTCGTGGCCAGCCTCAGCTACCTAGTGAGGCACTCCGCAACTTAGACCCTGTTTCAAAATAAAGAAATAAGCATAAGAACACAGAGGTCATGACCTTCCATGACCCTCATGCCCTTGGCAGACTGTAGCACCTGCCCACTCTTGCAGCTCTGTCCCCACCAAAAACCCTTCCACCCCTGCTCAGGGATATTTTGAAGGGAATCAATGTGAATATATATTTAAACAGGAGAAAGGATCATATCTTAATAACTGCTGAATCTTTTTTGGCAGGCCCTTGGTCTTAGGCGAGATGACACATTTTCTGTTACAATGCTTGGTCATTGCATTGAAATGTATATTGGTGATTCTGAAGCTTACATTGGTAAGATTGTAATCACTTATTGGCATTGTGTTCCATTGTTTAAACTGTTTATGTCTCTGGTTTGGTTTTTTTGAATTCTCATCCAAGATTGTAAGTTTATCTTTCTTTCCTTCTAACTACATTAATATCAAGAAACTCCATTTAATTTGCTAGAACGCTGTAGTGGGAATTAGTGACTCATCAAGTGTCCATTCAATTTTGAGTTGACTGCATGCTGTACCTGGAACTGTACAAGTGAAGCATGGTGTTAGAGAAGTTGACCGAACTCTACAGTGGAAGAAGAAATATTAGGACTTTTTTTTTTTCTTCTTTATGGTACTGAGGCTTGAGCCCATGGGCATTTCTGCTTCTGAGCTATATCCATGAAAGGTTTTGGTCTCTTTATTTTATAATGAAGAGTACAACATAATACTAATCTTTATATTTCAGTGGAACATTAGGTTGCTTTGTCTTGACTGAACTGTGGTATGTAATTCTTTACATTATTTTTGTAATGAAAAACTAGTAGTAGGATAAGTTTGGATAGAATTGCTATATGTGGAAACTCCTTTAAGTGCAAATACTATGTGATAAGGAGTGCACATTGAGGTTAAATCTTGAGAACTGGACCTTGGGGCAGGCAAAGGTTATACAGAATATGAAACTGTAAGAGGAAAAAAGATGATAAACTGAGCTGTAATAAAATGAAGAACTTCTGTTATTTAAAATCACCATTAAGAGAACACAAGGCATGCCATTGACTGGAAGGAGTGACTTCACAATACATGTCACATCAAAGAACTCATGTCTAGAGCACAGAGTCAGTAAGAATAGGTTAAACCAGAAATGGGAAAACATTTGAGGATCGTGACAAAAGGCAGCATCTAGGAAGTTAGTACGTGACAACACTAAACAACGTCACTTCTGGTGAAGTGAAGTTGACCATATAGTGAAAGATGGCTGCACACCCTCTCTGGAGTGGCCAAGATTAAGCATTATGTGGCAATGATGTGGAACAATTGGACTTCTGTATGTTATCAGTTATTGGTGGAGTTATAAATGAGTACAGCCTCTAGAAAGCTTCAGCACGGCTATTAAAATTCCCAGTTAATCCATTGCTGTGTAACAAGCCACTCTAAAGCTTGATGGCCTCAGCCAGCAGTGATGCATGGCTTTTAGAATTCTATGTTGTAGAATTCTGAGTGCTGCTCTGCTAGTCTCACCTGGTTCACTCGTGTGGACACGAGGCTGGGTATGTTTGTGGGTCTTACCTGTGGGTGGACAATCTCAGCTGGAAGAGCTGGGCCTCTCTGTGGGGCTTTCTTCCCAGACGCCTTGATAATATGGTGGGCTTAAGGGATCTGAAAGTCAAGAAGTAAAGTTCAAGACCTCTTGAAAATGGGCAATTGTATAATATCAGTTGCATCACACTGTTCATCAGAAGAAGCCATATAATTAGGCTCAGAGTCTCCATGGCAGGGATATCCAAGGGTGAGGACACAGGAGCTTTGATTCATTGTGAGGAAGTATTGGGGTAATGAGTGACCATATTATTCTAATGGCAGCAATTCTGCTCCCAGAAGTGAGCCCAACAGAAACAAGTGCCTCTGTTGGCATGAGATTGTGCCATAGTATGGCAAGCTTGCTCATGTTTGCATCTAACTGGAAATGACCCAGGTGTTCAGCAGTGAGAAAATGGAGGGACAAATTGTAGAGTATTCATCTAACAGAATACCACACATTTAAAAGATTGCTGAAGCCGGGCGTGGTGGCGCATGCTTGTAATCCCAGCATTCGGGAGGCTGAGACCAGAGGATCCGGGTTCGCAGCCAGCCTCAGCTACCTAGTGAGGCACTCTGCAACTTAGTGATACTCGGTTTCAAAATAAAAAATAAAAAAAATAGGGCTGGGGGTATAGCTCGGAGGTAGAATGCCCCTGAGTTCAATCCCCAGTACCGGAAAAATAAATAAATAAATAAATAAATAAATAAATAAATAAATAAATAAATAAATAAATAAATAAAAGATTGCTGAATCCTGCAGCAACTGGGATGCATTTCAGACTTGGACAGAGGGCGTGTGTAGTGATTACACCATTTATAGGAAGATTAATGATGAGTATAAAACTTAGTGTTGGTGATGGAGAAGTCAGAGTGGTGATGACTGAAAGCTTGGAAAGCAGGGAGTACAGGCAGGAAGGGGTTGGGTGGCCAAGTAAGTGGGCAGCTCCAGGTTTCTGCCTGCAGTAGTTACGTGGGTATGTGTGTAAGAATTTATCCAGCTGTGTGGGCAAAGGGAAGTATACTGGCTGTTCATCTTATACCTCAGTTCTTGAAGAAAGCTGAAAAAAACCTCTACATCCTGAAGACCCTGGGTCCCCTTAGCACTGCTGCTTTGGGGCAGATCTGAGCCTCAGCTTCCTTATTTGCTCACAAAGGAGTCAGAAAGCTCAAGTGTGAAGCTCATGTTAAACTAAGCAAAGGCTGGAGAGATGCCACCATGAGTGACATTTTCCCTGCTTTCCGGGAAATATTCTCAGTGAAATCTCCAACTACTATTCCCTACTTATTTTTATTTTTAGAAGGTTTACATATCACTAACTGCCAAAATACCTAATCTTGAAAGCTGTTAGTTTGAATTATGTAAAATTGTCAGTTATGAAATTTTGAATTTCATACATCTGCTCAGATCTGTCCAAATATGTATTATTTTTAAGGTTTTTGACATAGAAAATACATTTTGCTTTCAATGGTTTCTATAAGCATAAGATTGGAAATTCTGCCCAATAGGCACACCACAAATGGTACTTCTCTCTAACAGTGGAGGAGAGCAGTATTTGAGGATTTCATCAGTGTTTAAGTAACCTTCCTTGAAAATGATGGAAAACATTGTACTCTTAAAAGGACACTTTAAGTGGTAGAGGCACTGTGTTTTAACAATGGAAATAACAGATTAATGATAGAATTTCTTATTCTAATTATGGTATTTCTTTTTAGGAGCAGACATTAAAGACAAATTAAAATGTTATGACTTTGATGTGCATACAATGAAGACACTAAAAAACATTATTTCACCTCCGTGGGATTTCAGGGAATTTGAAGTAGAAAAACAGAATGCAGAAGAATCGGGGCTTGCACCACTGGAAAATGCCAGGAAAACTCCAGATTCCAGACCTTCCTTGGAAGAAACCTTTGAAATTGAAATGAATGAAAGTGACATGATGTTAGAGACATCTATGTCAGATCACAGCACGTGATTGCAGACAGTGGTCCCGAGCTGGCTCTTGCTGGCATAGGTTAGTATTTCCTCATGTCCTTGCCACATCTTAAGAATTTCCCACTTCCTATAACGTGAATCCAAACTGCATCTCTACATTTAGGACCAGCGGCCTGCCTTAAGAGACTGGATATCACACCTTTGCAACAGATGTTTTCTGATTCTCTGAACCTACACAATAGTTTTATGTAGCTGAATAAAGAAGGTAAACCATCCATTGTGTCTTTTTTTTGTTCTTACTCAATGAACTTCTGTTTTGGACTAACTTTAAATTTATAGAAAACTTGCCAAGATGGTAGAGCTTCTATTGGTCCTTCAGCCAGTGTCCATCCCTCTCCCTGCTTCACGTCTTAACGTTACCATGGGATGTATATCATGGCCTTGACGCTGATGTTGGTATGTTACTATTAACTGAACTGCAGTTTGTCTTCAGATCCTATTTCTTTTTTTTTTTTTTTGCGGTACTGAGGATTGAACTCAGGGGCGTCTACCCTTGAGCTATATCCCCAGCCCTTTTTTTTTTTTTTTTTTTTTTGCGGTACTGGAGATTGAACTCAGGGGCATTCTACCTCTGAGCTACACCCCCAGCCCTATTTTTTATTCTTTATTTTGAAACCGAGTCTCACTGAGTTTCAGAGTGCCTCACTAGGTAGCTGAGGCTGGCCTCGAACCCGGATCCTCCGGTCTCAGCCTCCTGAATGCTGGGATTACAAGCGTGCGCCACCACGCCCGGCTCCCTGTTTTTTATTCTTTATTTTGAAACCAGGTCTCACTAAGTTGCAGAATGCCTCACTAGGTAGCTGAGACTGGCTGCGAACCCGGATCCTCTGGTCTCAGCCTCCCAAATGCTGGGATTACAAGCGTGCGCCACCATGCCCGGCTTCAGATCCTATTTCTGTTCCAGCATTCCACCCAGGTCCATGCTGCATTCAGTCATCAGACTTCCTTTGTGCTCTCTAGTCTGTGGTGGTTTCTCATATTTCCCTTGTTTTTTGTAAACACGACAGTTTGGAAGAGTGTCAGATAATCTGTAGAATGTCCTTTGATGTGAGTTTGTTTGATGTGTTTCTCTTGACTGGTCTAGGATGATGAGTTTGGGTAAAAGGCAGGACAGGTCAAGCCCATTATTATTAGCCCATTGTTTCAGCTGACCTCCATCGCTTGGTCATGGTGGCCTCTGCCAGATTCTGTTTTGCTAGTTCTTCTTTCCTTCTCCATGTTCTGGGGCAAGGGCATTCAGCTTCACCCCCTGTAGGGGCAATATCTGCACACATTTCTTGAAGAGCTGTTTCCTTTTCCCATTTATTATTCAGTCATTTATCAGCATGTAATCATGAGCACTTATTTCATATTTTGAATTGTAAACCTATACAGTGTTACTTATTTTGTAGCTTAAATTGTTTCAGCATTGGCCTTGGAGCTCTTTCAGCTTAGCTCCTGTAATATGCCTCATCCATTTGTTTTGTTTTTCTGTTTTCTTTATTATAGTAAAATATGTGTAACATAAATTATGGACCTTAGTTAATAATGGTGGGTCAATACTAGTTCATCAGTTGTAACATATTACATCACTACAAAATGTCAACAGTAGAGAATAGACAGGGAAAAGTAATATATGGTAACTCTGCTTGCTGTTCAGTTTTCCTATAAACCTAAAACTATTATAAGAGACAACGTCTATTAGTAGAAACATGTATGTGTGTGAGTATATATGTGTATATTAAATGCCATTTTAGTCATTTTTCAGAGTACAGCTCAGTGGCATTAGTTACATTCATGATATGCAACCATCATCATTATTTCCAAAATTTTTAAATCACTCCAAATGGAAACTCTGTACCTGTTAAGCAGTAAGTCCCCAACTCTTCTTGTCAGCCCCTGCTAACATTTAATCTATTTTTCTGTCTCTATAAATTGGCCTGCTCTAGATATTTTACATACATGCATTTATAGAATATGTGTTCTATTATACATGGCTTATTTTTACTTAGAATAATATTTTCAAGGTTTATTCATATTGTAGCATTCTCAAAACTTCATTCCTTTTTATTAGCTGAATAGTAGTCTATTATATACAGAGAGATCACTTTTCTGATTTTGTGTGTGTGTGTGTGTGTGTGTGTGTGTGTGTGTGCGCGCGCGCACATGCACACATGATACTGAGGATTGAATCCAGGGACATTCCACCTCTGATCTACACACGTAGCCCTCCTTTATTTTTTTTATTTTGAAACTGGATTTTGCTAAGTTACTGGGTATTAGCCTGAAACCTGTTACCCTCCTACCTCAGCCTCCTAAGTACTGGAATTACAGGCATGCTCCACTGCACCCAGCAGAGAAAAATCACATTTATTTATCCATTCATCTCTTGATGGACACTTGGGTTGTTTCCACCTATTGACTATTGCTGCTGTGAACACTGGCATACAAATGAGTCTCTGTTTTTAGTTTCTTTCAGTATATACCTAAGAGTCACCTTTCTTGGTCACAGGATAATTCTGTTTTTTTTTTTTTTTTTTGCGGTACTAGGGATTGAACTCAGGGGCATTCTACCTCCGAGCTATACCCCCAGCCATATTTTTTATTCTTTATTTTGAAACAGGGTCTCACTAAGTTGTGGAGGGCCTCACTAAGCAGCTGAGGCTGGCCGCAAACCCGGATCCTCAGCCTCCCAAATGCTGGGATTACAAGCGTGCGCCACCACACCCGGCTGTCACAGGATAATTCTGTGTTTAACTTTTTGAGGAATTGCCAAACTTTTCCTTGGTGGCTGTATCATTTTTCATTCTACCAGCAATGTACATTGTACAGTTTTACCATATCCTTATCGAGAACTTTTATTTCCCATTTTTATTCTAGCCAATCTAATGAGTATGAGATGGTTTAAATTTGTATTTCCCTAATAACTAGCAATGTTGAGTGCTTTTTCATGTAGTTATTGTTAATTTTTGTATCTTTGGGGAAATAGTTATTCAAGTAATTTGCACATTTTTTAATTGGGTTATCTCTATTGAGTTGTAAAAGTTTTTAAATCTATATTGGCTGTTAACCAGCTGTTAACCCCTTTCTGGACATGATTTGTGCATATTTTCCTTCATTCTATGAGTTATGTCCTTGGATATGTAGCAGTTTTAGGTTTTTTTGTGTGTGTGTGTGTGTGTGTGTGTAGTACTGGGATTGAACTCAGTAGCATTCTACCTCCAAGCTACACCCCCAGCCCTATTTTATTTTTATTTTGAAACAGGGTCTCACTAAGTTGTGGAGAGTCTCACTAAGTAGCTGAGGCTGGCCAAGAACCCAGATCCTCCTGTCTCAGCCTCCCAAGTACTGGCATTACAAGGATGTGCTACCACGCCTGGCTCTGTAGCAGTAGTTTTTAAGGAAGTTCAGTTTATTTATTCTTCTGTTGCCTATACTTATGGTATTTAACAAATCATTGCCAAATCCAAGGTCAAACATTTTCACTTAGGTTTTCATCTAAGCTCTTAAATTTAGGTCTTTGATCTATTTTGAGTTGATTCTTGTGTATGGTGTAAGATAAGGGTCCATTCAGTTTTCCCAGCACCATTTGTTCAAGATACCATTGAATGGTCTTGGCACCCTTGTTGGAACCAGCTGACCATAGATTTACTTCTGGGGTCTGAATTACATTCTGTTGACTTTTATGACTATCTTCATGCCAATCCCACACTCTTTTGATTACTGTAGCTTCATAGTAGGTTTGAAATTGAGAAGTGTAAATCCACCAATTTTGTTCTTTTTCAAGATTGTTTTGACTTTCCACATGAGTTTTTGGTTGTTTTTCCATTTCTGCAAAAAAAGCTGTTGGGGTTTTAGTAGAGTTTTCATTGACTCTTTGCGTCACTTTGGTTAACAATATACTATGGCAGGATATCTTTCTATTATGTAGGTCATCTTTAATTTCTTTCAACAGTATTTTGTGGGTTTTCCCATACAGATCTTCGGCCACCTTGGTTAAATTTATTCCTAATTATCTTATTCTTTGGATGATACTGTGAATGGATTTTTCTTGTTTCCATTTTGGTTGTTTATTCTAATATATAGAAATGCAACTGATTTTTGTGTGTTGAGTTTGTATCCTTAATTTTGTGTGTGTGTTGTGTATTCTTTAGGGGTTTTTGCATAATAAGATCATGTCATCTGGATTTAAATAGTTCTTTTCTGCTTGGATGCCTTACATTCTTTTTACATAAACATCTAAGTATTATGTTGAGTAGAATTGGCATAAAGGACATTTTTGTCTGTTCCTAATCTGAGATAGAAAGCCTGTCTTTCACTGTCAAACTTGATGTTAGCTGTGTGTTTTTCACAGTTGTCCTTTGTCATGTTGAAGATTTTTTAATTGTATGTACAGTTTATTGAGTAGTTTCTATCATGAATGAGTTTGGATCTTATCAGATGCATTTTCTGGATCCTTTCGGATAGTCAGCTATAGTGAGTTCAAGGATTTTGGTACTGAGCAAGGAAAAGGTGTGACCTTGCAGTGGCAGTAGCATACTCCATTGGGTGTCATGTTGGCAGTTGGATTGAAAGGAGAGGCTCCTATCAGCATGAACCCTTCTAATGTTGTAAGGTTTTTCCTGAACGGAGGAACTTAAGAGAGTGCCATATCTGGCAATGGTTCAGCAGCATCTTTGGGCCATTGACATCCCTGGGCTTTGTTGTATCTATGCCAGGTGCAGTCATAAGTTATTCAGGCAGGCAGGCTTTTTTTTTTTTTTTGAGTCGGGGGTACTGGGCATTGAACTCAGGGGTATTTTACCTCCGAGCTACACCCCCAGCACCATTTTTAATTATTTTGAAACAGGGTCTCACTAAGTTGCAGAGAGCCTCACTAAGTAGCTGAGGCTGGTCGCAAACCCAGATCCTCCTGTCTCAGCCTCCCAAGTACTGGGATTACAAGCATGCACCACCATACCTGGCATGCAGGCGGGCTTTTGATGGCCAAAAACATACTTGTTTGGGCTGTACTTAAAGCAATTTCATGTGTGGAAATTTGATTTGGCCTTGGTGGACTTGAGCTAATGACTCCAACTGATCTTTCTAAAATGCTATTAAAATCAGTTTGCTAGTGTTTTACTGAAGAATTTACGTCTATATTCATAAGGAGTATTGATCTGTTGTTTTCTTGCGGTATCTTTAGTTAGCTTTAGTTTCAGGGTGTGTGAGTCTGTTTTGTGCTGCTATAACAAAATATCAGATTGGGTAATTTATAAAGAACAGAAATTCGCCAGGCATGGTAGCGCATGCTTGTAATCCCAGGTTTTGGGAGACTGAGACCGGAAGATCTGGGTGCCTCAGCTACCTAGTGAGGCACTCCGCAAGTTAGTGAGACCCTGTTTCAAAATAAAGAATAAAAATTAGGACTGGGGGTATAGCTCAGAGGTAGAATGCCTCTGAGTTCAATCCCCAGTACTGCAAAAAAAAAAAAAAAGAACAGAAATTCCAGTTATGTAAGCTGGAAGTTCAAGGTCAAGGTACTGGCATTTGGTGTCTGATGAGCAGCTTTATTCTATATCTTCACATGGTGGAAAAATTGAAGAGAATAAACTCTCTCCCATAAACCCTTTTTATAGGGTCCCAATCCATTTATGAGGCAAAAGACCCCACTTCCCAACACTTGCATTGGGGATTAAGTTTCCAACAAATATATTTGGTGGACACATTCAGACCATAGCATGGAGTATATAGACCTTCCAGTTTTTGGAAGAGTTTGGGAATTGGTGTTAATTCTTTAAATGTTTAATAAAATTCACTGGCAAGGCCATCTGGATGTGAGCTTTTCTTTGCTGTGAGGCCTTGACTGGTTCACTTTCCTCAGTTGTTTATTAAGGTCATCCAGTGCTTCTGTATCTTCATGATTTAGTGAGGCCATCTGTGTGGTATGTCTGTTCATCTCCTCTAGGTTATTCAGTTGGTGGGCACGGTTGTTCATAGCATCATGCAATAATCCTTTTTTTTTCTGTAAAGTTAGTAATTTTTCCTCTTTCATTTATAATGTTTTATGCATTTGCCTTTTGAATAATATAGGAAAGTAAGAGGATTTACAACCATAAAGTTACTGCCTCGCATCCTTTCAAGTTACACCCTTTCACTTCAAGTTCTGCCCAAGTTCCTTCTGTAATGTTTGTAGGGCATGTTGACCATTGACAAACCCTTTTAGTTTCTCTTTATATGAGAATGTCTTAATTTCTCCTGCATTCTTGAAGATCAGTTCTGCTGGATATAGAATGCTTGATTGACCTTTTTCCCCTCCCAGCAATTTAAATGTCATCCCTATTTTCTTATATGTGTTGCATCTGTTGAGAAATTGACTTTTAATCTTACTGACAATCCCTTACATGTGATAGGGTAGCTCTTGCTGATTTGGCGTTAGCTTTTGACAACTAACATGTCTCAATGTGGAACTCCTTTGGTTTGTTTTTTGTGGTATTGGAGATTGGCCCCAAGGCCTCATGCATGCTGTGCAAGCGCTGTACCTCTGAGCTATGCCCCTGGCCATTTTTACTTTATTTTGAGATAATGTGTTGCTAAATTGCTGAGGCTGGTGTCAAACTTGAGATCCTCTTTCATCATCTTTGTAAGTAGTTGAGATTACAGCCTATGCCACTGTACACAGCTTGTAATATAACACTCTTCAGGGGAGTTTATCCAGCTTGGAGTTTGTTGAGATTTCTGGATGTCTTTCAACATATCTGGGGAGTCTTCAGCCATTTTTGAGGGGATATTGGGGATTGAATACAGAGGCATTCTACCTGTGTTACACCTCCACTGCTTGTTTAGTTTTGAAACAGGGTCTTGCTAGGTTGCTGAGAGTGTTGCTACGTTGCTGAGGCTGGTCTTGAACCAGAGTTCCTCGTCAGCCTCCCAGTACTTGGTAGTATAATCCCCGAGTAGCTGGGTTTATAGGCTCAGCCATTATTTCTTCATATATCTTTTCTGCTCTGTTCTCTCTGTACTGCATGTGTTAGTAAGTTTCATGGTATCCTTGAGGTACCTTAGGTTCTGTTCATTTTTCTTCATTTCTTCTCAGCTGAGGGTATAGCTCAGAGGTAGAGTGCTTGCCTAGCATGCTCAAGGACCTAGGTTTCATCCCAGCAATGCAAAGAAAAAAAAAAAATTATCAGACTGTGTAATTCCAGTTCCCTTACTTTAGGTTCATAGATTCTTTTTTTCTGTGGTTCTTTAGTTCTGTTCTCTTAAACACCAAAAGTTTTAATCTTAACCTATCTAAAATGTATTCTGTGTGTTTCTGCCTTCTTAAGCAGAATGATAGCTGTTACGGTTTGAGGGCCCCATGTGCTAACTTTGTAAGGCTTTATTGCCCATTCAGTGTCATCTCCTGCACTGGGCTTCCCGAGGCAAGCACTCTAAATCATGAGCTGCCCTGTGCGGTTCAGACTATTGTTTGTGGATCATGTTTCTTTTGTAATGACTTCTGTCTCTTCTCTCAAATATCGTATGTGCTTATTTTTAAGCCTTCGCTCTTGGTAGCTGGGGCCAGAAAATCAAATGGCTGAATTTAAAATAATTATTTTAAGCCAGGCATGGTGGCACACACTTGTAATCCCAGTACTTGGGAGGCTGAGAAAGGAAGATCACAGGTTCCTAATCAGCCTCAGCAATTTAGTGTGACCCTCTTTCAAAATAAAAAAATAAAATAGGGCTGGGGTGTAGCTCAGAGATAGAATGTTCCTGGGTTCAATCCCCAGTATCACAAAAAACAAAGTAAAACAAAATAATTATTTTAAAGATAACTGAAAAGGAAGTATTCTGCTAATAAAAACTGAGTTTTTTCATATTTATTTTGCCTGCCAGACCAAGGTATTTTCCCATTTAGTTTCTTTGTTGATTACCTGCTATGATTTTTTAGGATTCTGGGTGAGTTTCTAGTAGTGAGCCAGTACTAAATTGACAATGTTTTAAGATCTAAAAGGAAAGCTGACACCTGACCAAGTTGTAGTTCAGGAATCAGCAACAGTGTTAACACCAATGTGCAGCTTTAGAGTGTAAAGAAAAGTAGACGTATCATTGTGCTTCCAAATATTTTGTTGCTACCCATTTCTCCAGCATCTCATGATTAATTTTCCTAAAAAGGTGTCCTTCTAGCCAACTGTGAAGTGGTTGTGTTATCTTTAAAGAAAAAACTGGGTGACCAGCTGCAGGTCACTCATCTACTAGTTAGATAGGGGCCACCAAGTAAATCATAGGCCCAGTGTTCAGCTAGGTAAAAGGAAAGTTAAGGTATACGCCCTGACATTTGGAGATTTTTCACTGTTTTGTTTAAAGGCTTAAAGTTATGCGCGTATAGAAAACAAAGCGTTTGAACAGTCTAGGTACTGTGTGGGAAGCTAGAGCTTCTTTGTGTTATACTTTCTTTTTTCGTAAGCTTATAAGCTGTTTTACAAGTATATTTCATTTACATTTTAATAACAGGAAGCAAAGAATTGCAGGAGTCTCAAAAAATTGAGTGGCGGCTATTACTTAAGGGGAAAACCTTTGAGCACCTATTATGTACCAGATTTCTAGTTCCTGCTTAAGTGAATTCTGGTGGGGTTGCAGGGATAGCCCTTGAGCATTCAAGTACAGTGCAATGCAGATAAGTGGAGGTGTGCCCAGGTTCCGAAGGAGCTGACGAGGGATTTCTCACCTTGGTCCAGTAGCCAGCCTGGCTTAAAAAGGTGGGCAAGGAGGTGCTAGGCAGGGGACATATGACAGAGTGGTGAGGTTGGGGGGGGGGGGCTGGGAGTGTAGCTCAGAAGTAGAATGCCTTTGGGTTCAATCACCGGTACCACAATGAAGCAAGGAAGCAGCAAGCAAGCGTGCTGCACACCGTGAACCAGGCGGCAAGCGTGGGCTCCGGCGGTGCGCCCCATTGCTGGCAGCTGTGCAGGAGAGGCCAAACCCCTCCCTCCAAATCTGCCCTACGCGTGTTTTTTTTGTTTTTTGTTTTTGCGGTGGTAGGGATTGAACCCAGAGGCATTCTACCTACAAGCTACACCCCCAGCCCTATTTTTAATTCTTTATTTTGAAACAGGGTCTAAGTTGCGAGGGACCTCGGTTAATTGCTGAGGCTGGCCCCAAACCTGCGATCCTTCTGCCTCATCCTCCCAAGTACTGGCACTACAGGCATACACCACCACACCCGGCTGTCAGCCGCTGGTTTTCCTAAGTCGCCGCCGTTCTTGGACGAAACATTCAGGGTTCCTTCAAAAAAGCAATGGATGTTGCATCTTATCAGCACAGGTCCACCTGGGACGCAGCCCTCCCTGCGGCCCCTGCCTGGACTGCCGATCCTCAGATGCATGTGCCAGCCTCGAGACTTGGCCCGCACCGACCCGCGCACCCTCGGGCAAGGGCGCCAGAACCCCCCGAGGTGGCCACCCCGACAGCCGCGGGCACGGGGGGAGGGGGAAGGCGGAGGACGTCCAAGGCACGTCGAGCGGCCGGGGCGGGACACTGGGGCCGAGTTCTCGCGAGGCTTCCACCTCGCGAGGCGGCGGCTGCTGGTGCGGGATGCGCTCGGAGGAGGGGGTTGGAGGCGCGGGCGCGGCTGTTGCTGAGCGGGGCCGAGGCGGCAGGGAAAAGCTGTCTGCCGCGGAAGTTCAGTTCAGCCGCGAATCGCCGCGGCGGGAGCCTGAGGCGCTGCCAGCCTCGTCCTCCGGCTGCGGGGGCGGGGCCGGCAAGCCTCGCGAGGAGAAGAGGACGGCCCTAAGCAAGGTGGGGCGGAGAAAGTTCGCGATAGGAGGGCGGCCGGGAGCAAGGTGGGGTGGGGCAAGCAAGCCTCGCGAGAAGAGGAGGTCCTGAACGGCCTGGGGTGGCCACTCTTTCCGTGGAGGGGACCCTCTCCATGGGAGGTGGGGCTGCACGCGCGGGGGCGTGTCTTCTCTTCATGGTGGGCGGGGCTGCTTGCAGAGACAGGGGTGCCCCCTCCGTGGTGGGCGGGGCTGCGCGCGCAGTCGGGGGGGTGGTCCCTTCGTGGTGGGCGGGGCTGCTTGCAGAGATGGTGAAGGGGGCCCCCTCCGTGGTGGGCGGGGCTGCGCTGAAGCGGGCCCGTTGGCAGGTGGTGGGAGGGGCTGGACCCAGCTGGCCATCTGACCTCCTTGGTGCAGAAGGTGATGAGCCTTGGTCACCCTTAAGGTGGTCCTCCGGCGGCTGCCCCCTGGCCTCACCAAGGAACAGCTGGAGGAACAGTTGCGACCGCTCCCTGCGCACGACTACTTCGAGGTGGTGGCTGCAGACCTCAGGTAGGACTCTGGTGCTCTTGGAAAAGGGACATGGGTGAGGAACTGTGGGTGACAGTAACCATTCCTTTTTATCTCCCTGAATGCACCCAGAAGTCACTGTAGACCTTGGGTTTTGCAGGTCGTTAAATCCCTCTAAAAAGAACTTTGCACCAGGTCCCAATGGCACTGTTGCAGTATAGGAAAGCGGACATCATATTAATTCGTTCGTGCATCTTGGGTGTCACCCAGCGTTATTCCATATAACTTTTAAGTAAATTGTATGAAAAGATAACAGTGAATCGATCATACCTGTGTACCCTGACGGGTTTTATCTTCTCCATTTATTACTTTTCATGTATAGTAGTTATATGAACTTTCCTTTAAAATAACTGCATTTCAGTAAAGAATGTCAGTTTACTTGAAGAATCTTTTCACTGATTCTTAAACATACATATGGTTGAAAGATACAGATAGTTTTCAGCTAGGTGTGGTGATGCACACTTGTAATTCCAGTACTTGGGAGGCTGAGACAGGATTGCAGTTTCCCAGCCAGCCTCAGCTACTTAGTGAGTTCCTCTACAATTTAGACTCTGTTTCAAAATAATAAAAAATGGGGCTGGGGATGTAGCTTGGAGGTAGAATGCCCCTGGGTTCAATCCCCAGTACTGCCCCCCCCAAAAAAAATACAGATGGTTTTTAAATGACTTAAAGTTTAGAAAAACTAGAGCTGTTCAAAAAGGACAGGCCTTATACTACGAGTGACTCAAGTTGAATTCCAGGCCCCCTTTTAAGTGATTGTACCCTTTCCAAGTACCTCACTGAGTACCCTCTCTGAGCTGTGAGGACAGGAAGGTTTTGTTCTTCCTGTGGGTCCTATGTGCTTCTGCTCCAGGAGGCTTTGTTCCACAGAGAACAAGAATCAGAGGTGGAATTAGGATGTTAGGTCTTTTTATTCACCTATGAGGCTCATAGAACAAAGCTTAGGGTCTGAGGCCCAGAGCTCAGAACATGCAAGTTCTTTTATACATTTGCTAACTTAACTTTCAGAAGGGAGAGGTGAGTGTGAGATTTGTTTTGCCTAGTGTAAGCAAGATGCTGAAGCAGAACTGCAGTAGTCTGTACATTATTTCTCTTTTCTCTAGCAACTTTGTGCCTTGTTTTGCAGTTTCAGGTGCTTAGAGAGGCCTGTCTATATTCACCTGAGTGGGGTCTGGGAAAAAGGCTTTATTCTTCTAACTTGTCTCTAGGCTTCTAGCCAAGAGTCATTTTCAAGGACATACACGGGCTCCTTCAGCATACATCAACGTACTTAACAAGACATTCTCAATTTTTGAGATTATTTTCAGTCAGAGCCATAAGGTTGGCATGTGGAGGTATGGCATGTGGAGCCATAAGGTTGGCATGCTTGGGTAATGGTTCCATTGGGGCAGTGTTATTTGGTTTAAAGGTACAGCACTGACACCCTAGCATCACACAAACATCTTCTTTTTCTGACAGTAACATATCTAAAGCTAGCCTGTGTGAGTTGCCATTGGTTTTTTAGGCTGCCATAAGATATAACCTGACATGCATTAAACTTCATAACAATAGGGGTGTTAATTTGGTCACGTTAATAGTGAAGATTGCAGAGGGTGGCTCCAGCAACCCTAATATTCTTTTTCACATAATGAAAATAGCCAATTGTCTCCTTATCTTAGCAATACAGAGTCAAATTAGGCACACACTTAAGTACTAAAGTTAGAACTACTATAAACCCTACTAATAAAGTCAATCCAAAGTACTAGGAGTCTGATTTTTCCGCATGAGATGTGATGCTCCTCAAGCTTCTGCTGTGCATGGACCAGTCAGTGTCCAGGTGTGATTGGAGCAAGGCAGGGTGTCTTTTTAGGATCAGCTTGTTTGATTGATTCTAGGCCTGTTGCTGGCTTTAGGTGACTGTCGTGGATCCAGGCTGCAGTATCTCCGACTTTAACTTCTGGAAATGACTTCTCTGAGTAAGGTGCGATTACCTCTCTGGCTTTCTCTGTGCAGCAGGGGCATGCTTCTATTCATCCAGTCTGAGTTAGTAAGATGACTAGGAGCTATTGGTACCCCTTATATTTTGGCAGTTTGGAAAAGTCATTTGGTACATTTTTAAAGGGGGCTGCTCCCACAGCCTGTATTCTGGGAGGAAGTTTAGGTCTTTGTTTAGGGTTGTTCTTGTGGCAGGTCACACATCACTGTACTACTTTCTTTGTTAGAGCTGCCAAGTGGTGTTTGTAATAGTACCGGCTGAGAAGCTTCTCAAAGTTTTTTTGCCCAGTGTTGGTGGATTTGCGTACTGCTTGCACAATATTTGCCCCAAGCTAGTAAGGGATGGCTATGTGATTGTCAGGCAGTAGCATCTGTTTTCCTGGGGTTTCAGTTGCCTTTTTTCTTTTTAGCTATTTTTGCTCTTGGGGCTCATAGAAGGGGACATGGTTGGACACCCAAGGCAGGAGTAAGGGTGCCGTTAAGTGGACTGATGCAGCAAGGAGCTTTTAGGTAGCTCTCTTTGCTTCACTATTAGCTTCTGAATTTTCTTTTGCCTCCTGACTAATTCCTTTTTTATATCCTCTACAATACATGACAACTTTGCTGTTTTTTTAACTGCCTCAAGCAGTTTTAGAATTTTTTTTTGAGAATCCTTTAAGTCCTTTTTTCCAGAATTTAATAGTCTCTTCTCCTAATAGAGAGTTCCCTGGATATGCAGGGTTAAGAAGGTATACTTAGTCAGTATAGATGTTGACTGCCTGACCTTTTTTTAAACTCAGGTGCCCATGTGAGGGCAATCAATTCAGCGTTTTGGGCTGAGGTGCTGGCTGGGAGAGGCTCTGCCTCTAGGAATTTGTTCAAAGTTACAACAGCACACCCAGCTTGCTGTTTCCCTTGCTGATTTATGGAACTTTTTTTTTTTTTTTTTTTTTTTCGGTACTGGGGATTGAACTCAGGGGCATTCTACCTCCAAGCTATACCCCCAGCCCTATTTTTTATTCTTTATTTTGAGACCAGGTATCACTAAGTTGCGGAGTGCCTCACTAGGTAGCTGAGGCTGGCCGTGAACCCGGATCCTCCAGTCTCAGCCTCCCGAATGCTGGGATCACAAGCGTGCGCCACCACACCCGGCTTGAACTATTTTTTTATCTACAAACATTTTTACGTCTGGGTCAGGGTAAGGGTGGTCTTTTAAGTCTGGCCTTTCTGAATGGGTTTGTGCCAGCACTTCCTCACAGTCATGGATCAGCCACTGAGTGGGCACAGAGTGGCTGGATTTAAGGTATGTATTACTTCCAACTGTATACGAGAATTTTCACACAGTAATCCTTGATATTTTGTGAGCCTGGCATTGGCTAGCCAATGGTGTCCTCTAGAGTTTGTGAATGAGACTGTGGAATGGGGAAATTTTATTAGCATTTTTTGACTTAAGGTGAATTAATTGGCTTCTTGGATGAGAAGAGCAGTTGCTGCAAGGGCCCACAGTCTAGTTGCTTTGAGAGGTAAGTAACTGGCTGATACCAAGACCCAATCTGCTGGACCAGACCCCCGGCTGCTATTTTTTCTTTTAGAGATGAACAAGGTGAAAGACTTTTCTAAGGCCGAGAGCACTAAGGCGGGAGTGATCAACAGTTGCCTTTTGAGTTGTGGAAAGGCGCACGCGCGCACATGTGTGTGTGTTTATACATAAAGGGGTCTTTATCTCTCCTCTTTGTAGATTCGTAGAGAGGTTTTGCTGTGACAGCAAAGTTTGGAATCCAGATGCAACAGAACCCTATTGCTCCCAGAAATTCCCAGAGGGCTTTCTGGTTGGCAAGTACAAGGATGGCTTGGACTGCTTCTTTTTGCCTTGCCTCCTATAGTCTTTTTCCCTTCTGGATGGTGAACCCCAGATATTTTACTTTTTGTTGACAGACCTGGGCTTTTTGTGTGTGTGTGTGAGAGAGAGAGATACTGGGGTTGAACCCAGGGGCATTCTACCTCCGAGCTATATGCCCTATTTTTTATTCTTTATTTTGAAACAGGGTCTCACTAAGTTGCAGGGGACCTCACTAAATAGCTGAGGCTGGCCGTGAACCTGTGATCCTCTAGCCTCAGCCTCCCAAGTACTAGAATTACAAGCATGGGCCACCATGCTTGGCTTTTTTTTTTTTTTTTTTTTTTTTTCCGTAAGAGACTTTATAACTACAGTGCTCTAGGAGGTGAGCAGCTGGCCTGTTCCTTTGGCACAGTCTTTAAGAGTCTGTTGCCTGAGGAGGAGGTCATCAACATACTGGAGGAAGGTGCAGCCCAGGGTGTGGAGGAGAGAAGACTTGAAGTTTTGGACCAGGGCCTCTCTGCAAATGGTGGGGGAGTTTTTAAATCCTTGGGGCAATCAAGTCCAGGTGAACTGGTTTTGGGTTCCAGTTTCTGGATTTTACCATTCAAAGGTAAATAGTTAGCCAGGTGTGGTGGTGCATGCTTGTGATCCCAGCATTTGGGAGGCTGAGAGTGGAGGATCCGGGTTCGCTGCCAGCCTCAGCTACCTAGTGAGGCACTCTGCAACTTAGTGAGACCCTGTTTCAAAATAAAGAATAAAAAATAGGGCTGGGGGTATAGCTTGGAGGTAGAATGCCCCTGAGTTCAATTCCCAGTACCGCAAAAAAAAAAAAAAAAGGTAAATAGTTCTTGGCTTACAGGAACCAGATGGATACTGAAGAAGGCATCTTTTAGGCCTATGCATGTGAACCAGGTTACAATGGCCTGGAGCAAACTTAGGAGTGTGTATGGGTTAGGCACTGTAGGATGTAGAGTGACCGTGATTTGGTTGATGACCTACAAGTCCTGTACTTGCCATGTCTCTGGGATCATTTGGGTCCCATTGGGGATATGTTGCCAGCAGGGTTCCTGAGCATAGGCCTGGAGGTTTAGGATTTTTGCTTGGGCATTTTTCTTGGCCCAGTGGGCTGCTGTAGACACACAGTGGTGGCATGTCTGCTTCCTCTGGGGGACTTTCCAAAATGGGCAGTAGTTGGGCTTCACCTGGTTGCTGCCTTTGATTTCCTGATTGACTACAGGAGTCCAGCCTTTGGGCAGTTAAGATCTGGGAGATTGGACCCTGCAGCCGTGGGGCAGGAGGTTCTGAACTAATTGGAGCCAGGTATCAATATAAGGAAACTAACATGGATGTCCTGGACTGCCTGGGATTTGACCCCTAATATGCCTGAGTATGAAATGAGACAGATTAGGTCCCTTGATGTGCTTTGTGTTTTAGAAGATACTTAGGAAACATAAATGTATTTAACTTACAAAGGAGCCAGTAATAATTAACATTACAGCTACATAGAAGTTACCATATATATATATATATATATATATATATATATATATATATATATATATATATATATATTAACTTAATCTTTACTATTGGAGTGAAATTTAGAATTCGTGGCTCAGTAAAATAATTATAATTATGAGTCTGTGGAGGTTAACAGCATTGACAAAAATCAAAGAATAGCTCTAGACCTTTTGAGAAGTTTAGAGAAGAGTGTTACTGATCAGAAATAGGCTTATTATCTGATGGAAAATTGTATTTTTTATACAGTAATAAAATATTTATTCAAAGCAAACAAATGTAAACCAGGTCTTAAATGACAGGGATTTTTGAATGGAACTAAACGTAAGATATAATGAACATTGCATAATGAGATCACTTATTGTTTACCTTGCATGTATATAAAATCCATATATTTAACCTTATAAGCTTTTATGAAACATTTAGATAAGCCTCAGATGCACAGTATATTTAGCCATTAAATGTAGACATCTCCATAGTCACAAATATATAGGGTGCCATATATATGGTATATGGCTTATATCCAAACTAATGGTTGTCATTTCTTTTTGTTAGGTAGCTAGCTAGACATTAGCAGATGGGGTCAGCTGGAACAGACCAGAAGTTTTCTTGCAGATTTTTGCTCATTTTGATCCCCTCCCCTGTAGAAAAGGGAATGGAAAAACAACACAGGTTCGCTAAGCTGCAACATGAAAAGGACAATCAAATCACCCAAGTGTCATGCTTATAAAGAAGTTGTACAAAGGGACTGTGACTTAGCACTTGGAACACTTTATGCTTTTTATTTTATTTTATTTTTTTTCTAGAAAGAGATTACTCCAGAACCTATCTCTGGAATGTAACCTTATTGCCTGAGGTTACCTTTTTATTTCCGGAAATGGCCTATTTTAGATGCCCCTTTTCCTGGAATATGACCCCTTTATAACCTTTTTACATGTTGCATTTATTATGTATGTATATATGTATGTATTTACTCTCTTAGATAAACCTCTTTACTACAATGATACTAACGTGCCTGAAAATGGTTCCCGAGTCACTAAAGAACCCGTATTGCTGGATGTGGTGGCGCATACCTGTAATCCCAGTAATTGGGATGCTGAGACAGGAGGATCGCAGGTTTGAGGATGGCTTCAGCAACCTAGCAAAATCCTGTTTCAAAATAAAATAGGGCTGGGGATGTAGCTTGGAGGTAGAATGTCCTTGGATTCAATCCCCAGGATCATGAAGCATTATGGTGCTTCTGAGAATGAATCTAGACCAGTCGTGCATTCCTGATGCTTTAGAAATGACTTTGCCTATGGTTTTCAACGTCTAAGGGCTGGTATTTTAACCCTAGTTCAGTACTGTAGAGAAGCTGGCCTAAATTGTCTCTCCTAAGTAATTAAAAAGACCCCAGTTAGTGATGTGTTTGTGTTTGTGTGTGTGTGTATGAAAGAACATCCAAGTTGTTATAACAATGGTTAGCTGAGAGTGGTTCTTTGGCAGAAAGGTTTTGTCTGAAGTAGTTTGTTATATCTAGAGGATAAAAAGGCAAAATTAAAGGAGTTTGCTAAGCCAGGTGTGGCGACACATACTTGTATTCCCAGTACTTGAGAGGCTGAGACAGGAGGATTGCAGTAACCCAGTGAGACCCTGTTTCAAAACAAAAAATAAAAAGGGCTGAGGGTGTGAATGCCCCTGGGTTCAATCCCCAGTACTCCTCTCCCCACCAAAAAACAGTTTTTCTAACTGTTTTTACTGATGTCTCCTATTTCAGTCTTTATCCTCATCTGTACTCAAGAGCATACATCAATTTTAGGAATCCTGATGACATCCTTCTCTTCAGAGATCGTTTTGATGGATATATCTTCATTGGCAACAAAGGTTGGGTCATGATTGCTAAACTCTTTATCATACATTCCAAGTATATGAATGAAGTTTTGATGGAATATTTATAAGATTTAATTAAGAAATTCTCAGAGACATCTAAACACCATAAGTTTAAGCACTAAGGTTATAAACCAAAGAATTCCAGAAATTCTGTGTGATAATAACAAGGTTGTTATTACTAGAAAGTAAAGTTTTTATGTAAATGAGTTTTCTGGATAAGTGAACTTTCTGCCCCAAACTGAATTACCCATAATTGATAAAAGTTTTCTAAAATGTATTAGACACCTAAATCTTTATCTTCCTAAATAGAATGTTCTTCTTGATTGTCCATCTCGTGATGGTATTTTGAGGGAGCGGTTTGAAATTGTGACTGTCAGTCACTGCCAGCCTTAGGTGGTATTGCCTGTCACTTCTGGGTCCTTTTGATTTTTCTTCTCCTCTGCCCTTGGACTGTCCTGTGTGACAGTCTGTGGACCTTTCACAGCAAGCTGTTTTCTGCCCCCTACCAGCCAGCCTCTTCCCACTCACCTTGATACTGGTCACTGTTCCTCCTCTTCCAAGGGACAAACTGGAGAAGGTGGTTAGAGGGGCTGGGCTGGAGGCCAGAGTACAGTTTCTGTGAGCAGTGGTAGGTTTACTGCTTGAACTACAGAAAATTTGTGTTGACTGCACAGTGTTCAGCTGCCTTTTTTCTTCACCTTTTAAAAACTTTGGCAAAATGTACATAAAACTTAGTACATTTTCCTGCCGGGCGTGGTGGCGCACGCTTGTAATCCCAGCATTCGGGAGGCTGAGACAAGAGGATCCGGGTTCAAGGCCAGCCTCAGCTACCTAGTGAGGCACTCCGCAACTTAGTGAGACTCAGTTTCAAAATAAAGAATAAAAAATAGGTCTGGGGGTATAGCTCGGAGGTAGAATGCCCCTGAGTTCAATCCCCAGTACCGCAAAAAAAAAAAAAAAAAACAAACTTAGTACATTTTCCTTTTTAAAGTATACCAGGTGAGACTGGAAGGTCATATGGGAATTCTGTTAATTGAGGACCTGCCACACTGTTTTCCTAGTATCTGGCTATTCTGTATCCCTCTAGCAGTGCAGTTGCCCCACATCCTCACCAGCACTCTTTATTTTGTTTGTTTGTTTATTTTTTAATAGTAGCCAGACTTGTGGGTTTTAGGTAATATCTTATTGAGGTTTACATTTGCATTTCTCTAATGATCATTGATGTTGAGCATCTTTTTTTTTTTTTTGGTTGATGATTGTTTTTGTTCTTGTGGTACTGGGGATTGAACCCAGGGGCTTTCTTCCTCTGATCTACACCCCAGCCCTATTTTATTTTAAAACAGGGTCCCACTAAGTTGTAGAGGGCCTCGTTACACTGCAGAGGCTAAGACCTTATGTCTCAGCCTCCGAATACTGAAATCATAGGCCTGTGCTGCCATGCCCATCTTTTTATGTGCTTATTGGCCATTTGTGGACCATCTTTGGAGAAATTGTCTATTCAAGCCCTTTGTTCTTTTTTTTTTTTTTTTTTTTTTTTTTTGGTGGTACTGGGGATTAAATCCAGGGGCCTTATTCCACTGATCTTTGACCTCAGGCCTCTTTATTTTATATTTTGAAACAGAATCTCAGTATGTTGCTGAGGCTGACCTTAGCCTCCCAAATACTGTATTTACAGGTTTGCACAACTGCCCCCCACACACACACCACCAAACACCCTCCTCCTCTTCCTCCTCCTCCTCCTCTTCTTCTTTTATGGTGCTGGGGATTGAACCCAGGGACATTTTACCTCCCCGCCCTCACCCCTATTTTATTTTTCACTTGGAAACAGGGTCTTGCTAAGTTGCTGAGGCTCTCTTGGAACCTATGATCCTCCTGTCTGAGCCTCCCAAGTACTAGAATTAGAGGCATGTGTCACCACCATTCCCGGCTCCTTTACCCATCTCTTAACTGGGTTATTTATTGTTGAGTTGTGGGCGTTCCTGTATGTTCTGAATATTGACCTCTTATCAGACATACAGTTTGCAAATATTTTCTTCCCTTTTGTTGCCTTTTTACTCTGTTGTGTCTTTTGGTGCATGAGAGTTTTTCATTTTGCTGTCTAGTTTATCTATTTTTACTTTAATTACTTGTGCTTTTGGTGTCATATTTGAGAAGTCATTGTAAAACCAATTCTAAAAATTTTTTCCCTAAGAGTTTTAGAGTTTGGGGCCTTATGTTTAAGTTTGAGCTAATTTAATTTTTGCGTATGATGCTGATTAAAGGTCTACCTTCGTTATTTTGCACGTGGGCATCCAGTTTCCCAACATCATTTGTTGAAGGTGCCTCCTTTCCTCAGTGTTTTGATTAAGCACATAACAGATTTTTTCAGTGAACATTTCTCTGTGTGTTTGTTTTTCCCCAACATAACAAAATCAATTTCTAGTACTTCCATTCTTGACTTTTTTATTTGAAAAAAAATGTTACATTCAATATTATATATGCCCTTGAAGCCCCTCCTCCCCACACATACACACTTAACCCTGTGTGTCTTGTAAGCAATTTCCTTGAACCTGTATAACAGATTCATGAAATTTAAAAGAAACCTGACTAAAGATAGTCTAATGATAAGTATTTGGAAGGAGATGGGGAGGTCAGGATAGTAAAATCTGTCTTTTTAAACTTAGAAGTTTGTCTTCCTGCCGGGCGTGGTGGCGCACGCTTGTAATCCCAGCATTTGGGAGGCTGAGACTGGAGGATCTGGGTTCGAGGCTAGCCTCAGCTGCTTAGTGAGGCCCTCCGCAACTTAGTGAGACCCTGTTTCAAAATAAAGGATAAAAAATAGGGCTGTAGCTATAGCTCGGAGGTAGAATGCCCCCAGGTTCCATCCCCAGTACCGCTAAAAAAATAATAATAATAAAATAAAAAGATTGTCTTCCTACCACTAGCTCATCTTGTAAGCCTGGAGTTTGCCTTTATTATCATCATGCTTGATCTTAGGTAAATTATAAATTAGATCACTGTTTCTGAAAGTAGATGTAATAGAGTTCAGAATGTTTTTTGGAATATGTCTGTTACAGGCCTGGAGTATCCTGCAGTGGTGGAGTTTGCCCCATTCCAGAAGATAGCCAAAAAAAAGCTGAAGAAGAAAGATACCAAGACTGGAAGCATTGAAGATGGTGAGCCCTTCTTGAATGCTGGACTAGGGATTTCCAAACTAGATACATTCATCAAGCATTACCCCTCTACTATAGTCGGGAGAAATATTTATCTTTTTTTTTTTTTTTCTTTTTTAAACTTACAGATCCAGAATATAAGCAGTTTTTAGAAACTTACAGTGTAGAAGAAGAAAAAACCAGTGCCAATCCTGAAGCCCTTTTGGGAGAGATTGAGGCGAAGACAAGAGAACTTGTTGGTCTGTTGTGCTCAGTTCTCCCCTTTTCTTTATGGAGATACTTATTTATAAAATATTTATTTCTTTTTCATGATTATGGTAAGGTTTCAATTTGTTACAGGCTCAGCAGAAATGCGAGGTATTTTCAAGTTTTGACCCAAGGGTGGCAGAGTGAGGAAGTATCTCTGAGCTTTGTTGATGGAGAACACCTAGGTTTTATAGTCAGACACTTGTCAGAGCAACAGCGTTCTGAAGGAGCCCTGGGGAAGATGCGTGTTTGCTCTGCCTGGCCATCTGGTGAAGGAGCAGAGCTCAGTTGGGTCTTCACAAAGAACAGTCACAGATGGGCCTTATGAGCCCATAGAGATGAGTCACTTTGCTGAGTGTGAATCTGCCTTGCTGCTGTTCAAAAAAATACCAAGCCTGCTGAGGAAGCCAGCCAAACCAGTGGATGAACTCAGCCAGGGTATAGAATCTGGTTTGAATTTATTTTGACCCAACCCCCCAAAAGTGGTGTATTTTAGAGGTTCCCTTCTCCTATAGGCATCCCCCAAACACTCATGCATAGACATGAAATACCTTTATCCATTTCCAGGCAGACTGCCTTAGTTTAGGGCCAAATACACCTGGCGTGTCCCCTCACTATTGGTCTTGCTCAGTGCTAGGCCTCTCCTCCAGGCACTGGTAGACCTCCCTGATGCTGTGCGCTGCTCACCCATCAAGACTTGAGTGACATAACAGTCACATTGTTTGTAATTTATATTCTTTTGCTTTCCCTCCATATAAACACCTTTCTTATTTCATCTCTTCCTTTCCCCAGTGAAGTCATATTTTTTATCTTTGTAGTTTCAGGACAGAGAAGTTCAGGAATTGAGTAAATAAACAGGCCCAGTCTGGAGCTCCACAGGAGCAAAACACAAGCTTGTGTTGTTGGGAGGCTGGGAGGTCTGTTGTTGGCTGCTGCCATGCTGGCTGAGGAGTGACCAGTCTGTTTGTTCCCGTCATTGCTCAACCCATAATGGATTGTGAATGCCAAGAGAAGAGGCAAGGGTACTCACTGGCTGGGAGCTCCTACATCCCCAGGGAAGCTGCTCGTACTAGGATGGCAAGTATAGCATGTATTTTAGAGGTAGAATAGACAGAGATGGCATGTGGATTGGTTGTGGAAGGTAGGGGTCAGAAAGAAATGAAAGACTGTAGATGTTTACCATGAACAGTCTGGTTGATTGTGGCACTGACAGTGACATGAAGAAGATAGGAAGAAATAGTATTGGAGCAGAATTGAGATTTTACTTGAGAACATGTTAAATTTAAGAAGAGCTAGAGAAAGCAAATAAGTTGTCATTTACAGAACTCACCTTTCTGCCACCCCCCCCCGAACTATGCACCCCCCGCAGCCCCACCACCACACATTTAGTTTTATTTTGAAACAGGGTATCACCAGGTTGCTGAGAGTCCGACTAATTTGCTGAGGCTGGCCTTGAACCTGCGATCCTCCTGTCTCAGCCACACAAGTATTGAATTACAAGTGTGTGACACCACACCTGGCTCCTAGGTGGTTTGAAGCATCCCCTTACCCTGTAGGGGGTGTTTGTACCTGCCATCTCAGCTGGCAGCACTTTACTCAGTGTCCGCTGTATAGCTGGCGCTACATGAACATGGGTGGAAGGAGTGTATGGGCTTTAGCCTCCACTAGCCCTAGTATGGTCAGAGCCCTACGTGTATGGTTCTTGCTTCATCCCTTTCAAGTTTAGTCTTCATCAGGCAATTCATGGCAATGGCCATTTTCTCTTCTTAGCCTTTGGCTTTCAGTGGAGTCTTATGAGCAAGTCTAAGAAGTGAGGGTTTGTACCACTTAGTGGTGGTGCATACCAGTACTTGGGAGGCTGAGACAGGAGGATCACAGATTTGAGGCCAGCACACAATAACTTAACAAGATCCTGTTTCAAGATAAAATAGGGCCTGGGATTTAGTTCAGAGCCCAATCACACAAAAAGGGTTTGGAGCAGACAGACCTGGGATCAACTCTGAGACTCGGCAGCTTCAGCAAGCTCTGTTGCCTTCTTTTGTGAGATAGTAAATGTAAAGCACATAGTACCGTGCCTCCATGCAGCATGGGTTATGTTACATGGTTGTGCTTATTCCACCTAAGAAATAACATACTCTTAAGGTGTTTAAAACACTTTCTTATGCAAACCTCATTTATCCTCATGTGAATCCTGAGGATAGCCTGGCAGCTGTCTTATAGAAGAGGAGGGAACACAGGCTGTAGTTAGCCAAGGTGATTGTTTTCCTCTCCTGGCTGGCAAGTCCTGGCCTTCCACAGGTCAGAACCCTAGCCAATGTGAGATGATCTGCCTGTTACAAAGATACACCCTTCACTCCCACCAGTTGTCTAACTTATGCTGAGCCAGCATTTGTGGTCAGCACGGGCCATCCAGTGGGCACAGTGAGTTCTTCATGGCCACTGCACCTGCCACACAGCATGGGTATCTGACCCGAATCCTCTCTTCCTGCACCTGGGGGCCATTTGCTGTGTAAAGGCAGGTGGTAGGGATCCCCAATTCCAAGTTAGAGACTCCTGGCCAGGGGCTGTCCTATGATTTCTGATTAGTTCTTACCCTCATAATGCCGGAAAGGTTGTACTAGTTTTCAGGTACACCCAGGGATTCCTTTCAGTCCCATCAATCTGAATTCTTACAGACCTGCAGAATAGACCCAGATCATCTCCTGCCTTCCTACCTGCATCCTCCTGTTTGGGAGCCATGGGACCCATCCCTGCTGGAGCTGGTCCTTCTGAGCAGCGGTGCCTGTGATATTGCAGTGTGCTTCGGCACCTGATGTCCAGATCAGATCTGAGAGGTCGGGCACAGAAGGCGAGGATTGAGTAAAGAGTTTGTAGAATGTTCTTTTTTTTTTTTTTTTTTGCGGTACTGGGGATTGAACTCAGGGGCATTCTACCTCCGAGCTACACCCCTAGCCCTATTTTTTTTTTATTCTTTATTTTGAAACCAAGTCTCACTAAGTTGCGGAGTGCCTCACTAGGTAGCTGAGGCTGGCCGCAAACCCGGATCCTCCAGTCTCAGC
This sequence comes from Graphiurus murinus, assembly GCA_004027655.1. Lineage (NCBI taxonomy): Eukaryota > Metazoa > Chordata > Mammalia > Rodentia > Gliridae > Graphiurus > Graphiurus murinus. The sequence continues at coordinate 16,491 of PVLC010009016.1, read as the reverse complement.
CTCCCGAATGCTGGGATTACAAGCGTGCGCCACCACGCCTGGCTTGTAGAATGTTCTTAATGATGGGTGCCTTAGTGACTAATAGTGTAATAGGGAGTTGTTTTCTCAACTGCTATCAATAAAATTTTATGTCTCATCAATCTGATTTTATAGAGTACAGGTTGAGTATTCCTTACCTGAAATGCTTGGGACCAAGAATGTTTTTTGGATTTAGAATTTTTGGTGGGAGGGGGGCTTTGGAAAGTTTACATACCTGTAATGAGATATCTTGGGGATGAGACCCAAGTCTACACGTGGAATTCATTTGTGTTTATACCTTAAACACAGTCTGAAGGTAGTTTTGTACAATAATTTTAGTGTACCTATATTTTGACTGTTGACACATCACAGAAGTCAGTACTCAAAAGTTTAGAATTTCAGAGCATTTCAGATATTAGATTTGGGGATTAAAGATGCTTAATCTAAATGAGAAGTTGTAAGAATTTATGTTGTTTAAACCATTGTGTAGAAAGTGGAGAACTGTTGAACCAAAACAAATATATTAATGTGTTATTTAGTGATTTCTGCAAAAGTATCAAAAGATATCTGTAACATTTGGGAAGTTTAACATGTTATACTCATCTTATTTTTATTCCATCTATGTGAGTGATATTTTATGAGTTGCTTAAGAATCAAGAATTACATTTCTACTTTTTGCAAAATTGTTGGTACCTCCATATAACTTGAGTTTTATAGTAATGGAGTAAGAATTCCCTTGGATATAGAATATGCTCATGTAAATTTTAAAAATAATATGTGCTCCCTATTTTAAAGGTAAACAAGTATTTAAACTAAATCTAATTTTGTAAGTTACATATGCTATATTACATTTTTTGTGTTTTAGCTAGAAGAACTACACCTCTTTTGGAATACATTAAAAATAGAAAATTAGAAAAACAGGTAGGTCTGGTGTTTTACCTGGTAAATAGCCTTCCTGTGTCTGCAGTTTCTATCCAAAAAATTTAAAACACATGCTTCTCCATAACTTTAGAGAATTCGAGAAGAAAAACGAGAAGAACGAAGGAGGAGAGAGCTAGAAAAGAAACGTTTGCGGGAAGAAGAAAAAAGGAAAAGAAGAGAAGAAGAAAAATGTAAAAGAAAAGAGGCAGATAAACAAAAGAAAACTTCTGAGAAAGAAGTAAGGATTAAGGTAATTTTGAGGAGCCATTTCATTTTTTCTGAAATTAACTTGGTTATGCTATGCCCATTATGCCTTTTAGTTGTTTTAGCTCGCTAGAATTTTAAAAACATTTTTAATTAATCTGATCTTTTATTATTAGAGTTCCTTTTTTCCCTTCTGCAACCCTAGTATTCACACAGTTCCCCAGATCACCAGGGGTTCCTCAGGCAAGCTTTGTGTGGAAGGCAGAGGCTCCAGCCTCCTGATGTGAAGTGGGTTCACCACCCAGAAAAGCCCCACACTGAGTGTCTTCTGCTTACAATATTTCTTTAAAGAAAAGGTTGATTGAAAAAGCCGGGCGTGGTGGCGCACGCTTGTAATCCCAGCATTCGGGAGGCTGAGACCAGAGGATCTGGGTTCGCGGCCAGCCTCAGCTACCTAGTGAGGCACTCCTCAACTTAGTGAGACTCGGTTTCAAAATAAAGAATAAAAAATAGGGCTGAGGGTATAGCTCGGAGGTAGAATGCCCCTGAGTTCAATTCCCCAGTACCGCCAAAAAAAAAAAAAAAGAAAGAAAGAAAAGGTTGATTGAAAATCACACATCTAAAAACCGTTGTCTTTCTGTGCATTCCCTCAGCCCCAGGCTCATTGCTCTTTTTTGGCAGCAGCCATGAGCTTTGCTCTTTCAAGCCCAATTTTTCCTGCAGCTGACATTCATTCAAATGTGTTGAGAGTTAATGAGGCTGTTTCAAAATAAAATAATAAAATAGGGCTGAAGGTGTAGTTCAGAGGTAGAATGCCCCTGGGTTCCCCAGTATATATATACAATCACACACACACACACACACACACACACACACACACACACACACACACTCTGTTGAGAGGAATTTTTTCTGTGTAACATGTATTGTCCAGAGTTGAGGTCAACCTTTTTCTTCTTTTCTTATGACCTTATTAAACCCAAATTTCAACCCAGTATGATCTTACCTCAGTCCACAGAAGATTTAAGGTAACTTACAGGGCTCAACAGAATTGTACAATGTAAAGATAAAAAAATAAAGCCTCAGGACTTAGGGGAAAAGAGGTAATTGTGGCACAGATTAGCGTCTGATAGTCTGCAGTCAAAACAGAAAGCTGATCAGAAACATGTTTCTCTGTCTCCTTGAGGAGAGAACACCAGAGCATTCTACCTCCGAGCCACACCCCTAACCTTGTTTTATTTTTAGTTTGAAATGGGGTCTCACTAAGTTGCAGAGCACCTTGCTAAGTTGCTGAGGCTGGTTGTGAACCATCTCAGCCTCCCATGTACTGGGATTTATTCATACATGTTAGCTTAATACTAGCACATAATTTTAATTATTTTACAACTCCTTTTTAATATGTTCTTGAGTAACATTTTACTAACATTATAATTTCTCAGCTTCTTAAGAAACCAGAAAAGGGAGAGGAACCAACCACTGAGAAACCAAAAGAAAAAGGCGAGGAAGTTGGTATTGGAGACGGACGATGGGAACCCAGCACTCCCTGTGCAGCTGTGAGAACCAGGCCCTTGGAGAGCCCGCCAGAGGTGCTCAGGGAGAAGTGAGTGTGCCGGCATGTGTAGCCCATGTCTTGGAGTCTGAGTCGTGCCAGGATCTGCTGAGGTGTGTGTGTCAGATCTGTCTTCAGATCAGCACACTTCTGTTAATTCCTCAGCTACTGCTTCCATTCATTCATAGTATGGTTCTCTGAGGGAGTTTATCTGTGAAAGGAGTGGACACCTGTCTGTGGGCCAGTGGTCTCCCAGCCTCCCTAAAATGATCTTAAGATGATCACTTCATCAGATAATGGCAGACAGTCTTGGTCTTTTGTTATTTTTCTTTTCTAGTTTTTGTGGTTTTTTTGGTGATGCTGGGGGTTGAACCCAAGGGCATTCTATTACTGGGCTACACCAGGTTGCTGGGGCTGGCCCTGAACTTGAAGTCTTCCTGTCTCAATGTTCAGGGATTCAGGGGTTTTTAGATGCCACCCAGTGGTGTCACACATTCTTGTTAATACTGCTTATTCATCTTTTTAGTGTTTTTTTTTTTTTTTTTTTTTTTTTTTTTTTTTTTTTTTTTTTTTTTTTTTTTTTTTTTTTTTTTTTTTTTTTTTTTTTTTTTTTTTTTTTTTTTTTTTACTAAATGCCTACTCTAGGTCTTTCGTTGGCAAACTCAGCAGTGCAGTGTTGGGCTGGGCACCTGTGTTTCCTGCTGTAGGAAGACAGGTAATCCACAAGTCACTTACCTGTGGTTATTGATCTTTTGTAACAACTCACAGGTCACAGGATGACAGTGATAAAGAGCAAAGGGACATGGAGAGAAGATTTCGAGATAAAGAACCTGAAACACCAAGATGCTACCCAGACAGTGGCAAAAAGCATGGCATTCACTCTGACAGGTTTTCCAGGAAGAATGAAGATGAGCTGAAATGGGGGAAAGGATTCATCCAAGACAGAGGGAAGAAGGGGAACCAGGATGGGGATGTCCCTGTGGAGACAGAGAAACTGGCCAGGGAACCGAAGGGTGATGATGGCCCAGCACCCAGAAGGGAGCGCCTGGGAAGCAAGGTCCTCTGAGCTGCTGGGCGTACCCTCACGAACTGCTCTGCACCAAGAGCATAACTGTACTCTTGTAGACTCACTACTGGTTTTTTTCCAAACAAAAATTCTTTTATTAAACCAAACAAGAAAAATCTGCCTAGACTTGTGGAGGTCCAGGACTGGGCTCTGACACACGATGGTGGTACCATCTTGTGTGGGCCTCTCCTTCTCCCCAATACCACCCACCCCTGCCTTTCTGGTTTCAATGACTGCTTTGAGGGTGTCTCCTGGAGCAATCTTTGCTCACTCAGTGCACACTGGGCTAAGAGTAAACACAGATTGGATCCCCAACAACCACAGAGAAACAAGTTGTTTCTCACTAGGAAAAGTGTCTTATTTAGTATAAAATTACACCTTTACATCATTGACTGGAGAGTAAGATAGTAAAGTCGACCTTTAACACAGTAAGGAAAATACAGAATCCATGAATTTTCTTTGATAGCACTAACAGTATTCCCATTAGTAATGAACAGTCACACAGCCTGTGGGTGCTCAGGAGACCCTGGGGTTCTCACTGAGCCTAGCTAACAGCTTTTCTTTCAGAAGTTTGAAGTTTTAGACTTCAAACTTCTTCCCCCTCTCCCCAGCATTGGGAATTAAACCTGGGGACTTTTTATTTTGAGACAGAATCTCAATAAGTTTCCCAGGCTGGCCTTGAACTTGCGATCTTTCTGCTTCAGCCTCCAGAGTAGCTGGCATTCCAGGCATCTGCCACTGTACCTGTCTGAAGGTCACTATTGTTCAGTTACGTTTCCCCAGAGAGATATTATGGGTGGTACCATCTTGCTTCCAGGACCTCGCCCGGGCTGGGCTTGGCAGCTACTGACTGTTCTTGATTTTGTCATTTTAAGAATGCTGCATAAATTTGAACATGCAGTGTGTGGCCTTTGGGACTGGCTGTCTTCACCAGCCTGAGTCTCTTCCAGTCCATCCAAGTTGTTGTGCAGCAGTCATGTTCATTCTTAAGGTTTCCAGGAAAGGCCAGGCTGAGACCCAGAGGAGGCCTCACCTCACCTGTGACTCTCAGTCTTTCAGTGCCCTGGCATTTCTGTGGTCATCTTAACCTCAGGGAACAGCCCTGGGCCTCTTTGGCAAGGGCATGTCCACCCTCAAGATATAGAATGCCAACTCTAATGGCATTGTTAATAACTATGATTTTTGGGGTTTTTTTTTTTTTTTTTTTTTTGCGGTTCTGGGGATTGTACCCAGGGGCATTCTACCTCCGAGCTATACCCCCAGCCCCCAGCCCTATTTTTTTATTCTTTATTTTGAAACAGGGTCTCACTAAGTTGCAGAGTGCCTCACTAGGTAGCTGAGGCTGGCTGCGAACCCGGATCCTCCGGTCTCAGCCTCCCGAATGCTGGGATTACAAGCGTGCGCCACCACACCTGGCTAACTGTGATGTTTAATCTGGATTGTCTACTTAAGTAAACTGAGAGAGCATCAAATGGGAGACTGGGGTGTGTTGGTGGAATGACTGACATGTGGAACAGCAGGTTGAATATGGATGGCACTGTCCGATGGGCTGGGCCCAGATGGAACAGAAAGAAGAAACAGGATAAAGGCAAGCTCCACCCTTCCTGAGTGGTGGGTCTGCTGCTACTTCTCCCCTATGAGGAGATGAGGCTCCAGCTTCACTCTTCCAGCATGGACTCTCCCCAACAGTTCTCCAGGGAATTAACGGCCTCTCCATTGGACTTGGGACTGCATCATTGGTCCCTCATATTCTGAGGCTCCAGCTTCTTAGTCTGGCCAGCTGCTGGTTCTTTTGGCTCTCCAGTATGCAGGTGGCCACTTAGGGCTATGGCTTCAGTTTGATAAATCCCCTTTTATAATACATATTCCATGGGTTCTGTTCTTAAAGGACCTAACATACTGCCATTAGTAACCATTTCAGTTCTTAGATCTGCAAGGTTCCCCTGAACCTGAGGTGGGCACTGGAACTTCATGGCATGCCATGGCCATGCCCCTTCCACAGGGTTCTTGGTTTGAACAGGGACATTTTCTCCAATACCAACTTTTACTTTCAAGTTATTTTACATATCAAGAGTCTTCCTTTTCATGGCTTTTTTTTTTTTTTTTTTTTTTTTTTTTTTTTGCCACATAATGCTTCTGAGAAAATGAAGAGGACTGATTGTTAGCAGAATTGTTTTTCTTTAGATAGTTGTATCATCAGGTCCTAGAATTATCACCAGACTTAGTCCATCTCTTGGTGGGAACTGAGAACAGGACACTAAGGAGAGTTGTCACCAAGCAAGACTTGTTGGCAGCAAATAAGGGGACCCCGGGTTTGACCTCCCAGAGCCAGGGCAGGCTTTAAGTTATTTGGGCAAGGAATGTGTATTCAGAAGGGAAAGCCAGCCTCACTCTTGGGGAAGGGGCAGTCTTGACAGAAGACTCTTATGCACTTTCCATGTTGTGGAAACGAGGCTTCAGCTCTTTCCTGAGTAGAGGTTTTGGTGTTGTAAAGAAGTACAGTTTGCCTCTGGCACTGGCACATGCTGCTTAGGGTACCTTGTGGAATGTTATTTTTGAAAAACAACTTCATCTTGGGGCTTCAGGTACCGAGTAGGAGATGGTCTGTATCCTACTTTGCCAGGCTGCTCCTCTGCTAACAGAAGTAGAAGTACTTTGGCCCTGGGAAGAATGGTCTCTCTATCTTGCAGGCTGGTTTGCAGCTATCCCAGCCAGGAGCCTGCCCCTAGCTGGTGGGGTAGCAGAAGACCCTCTGAAGGGGGCAGCAGAGGGAGTAACAGGGAGGGAAAACCAGGACCAAGGGTTGGTCCTGAGAAGAGAGAGGAGGTGGAGTGAGTCTCTGAACCCTTGTGACCACATGCTAGAATGAGCATTGCAAGGGGAGTGGGTTCCCTGGAACATGACCTGTAAAGTGAATCTGTTCTCTGCACTGAAAATGAGATGCTAGACACATGGGCATGGCAACATTGATAAATTGTCCTGAGGAAGGACGTGATCTTCAATTTGAACAGAATCTTTAATAAATTTTATCCTTTCTAGTAATTATCATTTAGCTAAAACAGAAAGTGATGCCCATTGGAAAGCACAAAATTATGAACAAGACCAGAAAAGATTAGTATTGCATCTGTCAATTCTGAAGCCCTTTAAGTGTGGTGTAAGGGTAAACCCAACGTTGGTTTTCTGTATTCATAAGTAAATGATCCATCAGACTTTTGTCTCCCTAGCTCCCTCTGTCCTCTGGGCCTGGGCCACTGCTGCAAAGTGTGTTGAGTCCTTCGTTTAGAGACACTCTGTGTAAAACATGCAGCTTTAGTGATGGCCATTTCCTGGATGAAGATATTCCCACATCTTTACAGGGATGTGCTTGTGGTTTATGAGAGTTTATTGAGGTGTTTCTGGAGACACGCAGAGCTGCAGCACCTAGGGCCTGAGGCTGAATCCCAGGCACTTTCCTTTTATACAGTACCACTCAGAAACTGCATGCTACAGTCTTACTCTCTTTTGGTAAGGTTTGTTTTGTTATGGTTCAGGAGATCGAATCCAGAGGTATTCTACCTCTGAGCTACACAGCCAGCCCTGTTTTATTTTTTAGTTTGAAAACAGGATCTCAGTAAGTTACTGAGGGCTTCACTAAGTTGCTGAGGCTAGCCTCGAACCTGCTATCGTCCTATCTCAGCCTCCCAAGTATTGGGATTACAGGTGTGCTCCACCATGCCCAGTTGAACCTTTTATTAAATAAAAGTTTTTAGCCAGGCATTTTGTCACATGCTTGTAATCCCAGCATTTGGGAGGCTGAGACTGGAGAATCCGGGTTCGCGGCCAGCCTCAGCAAAATAAAGAATATAAAAAATAGGGCTGGGGGTATAGCTCGGAGGTAAAATTCCCCTGAGTTCAATCCCTAGTACTGCAAATAAATAAATAAAAATAAAAAAGTTTTTGTTGCTATGGGTTTTATGTCCTAAAATTATGGTACTTTTCCTACATAGAAGTTTCCATAATAAAATATTGCTTTTAAAAACATGGCTTCAGTATTCTGAATATTTGGCTGATTATATCTCTTCTTGTAAAAATTTGTATTTCTCAAAAAAATCAGAATTCACCATTTATCATTAAAAAGGTCTATGGAGGAGGGAGGGAGGAAGGAAAGAGAAATGAAAGAGGAAGCAAGCCTGAGGCTGTTTGACATGTGTTAGTTTTGGGCATAGCTGTGCCTCAGCTCCTAATTCCTGAGGTCAAGGATTTGCAGGGAGACCCTGGATAAAAAGGTCTGTATAGCGAACATTTTTTACTTTGTAGGCTGGGTGGTCTCTGGAACAATTACTAGGCTTGCTGTGTAAGGAAAGCATTTGTTCTATGATCCATTCATTGTCCAAAGGTTTATTGTTCAATAGACATGTTTACGTAGGGGTGTGTGTGTGTGTGTGTGTGTGTGTGTGTGTATTACTAGGGATAGAAACCAAGGGCATCCTATCTCTGAGGTACACCCCCAGCCCTATTTAATTTTTTATTTTGAAACGGTCTCACTAAATTGCTGAGGCTGGCCTTGAACCTGTGATCCTCCTGTCTCAGCCTCCCAAGTACTGGGATTACAGGTGTGTGCCACCACACCTAGCTATTAAAAAAATTTTTTTAAAGGATCATGCACCATGACCAAGTGGGACTCATTCCTGGAATGCAGGGATGATTCAACATACAAAAATTGACCAATGTAATATACCACATTAGTAGACTAGAGGAAAGAAAACACTTGATTATCTCAATTGATGCAGAAAAATCATTTAACAGAATTCAACACCTTTACATTATGAACACACTCAACAAACTAAAAAATAGAACAAAACTACCTCTACTCGATAAAAACCACGTATGAAATTTCACTCCACAGTGAACATCATAATTGTGAAAGATTGAGAGCTTTCATCTAGCAGAAGGAACAATGCAAGAATTCCCACTTCTGCCACTTTTATTAACAGCAAGAGTTCTAGCCTGAGCAACTGAGCAAGACAGATACATAAATTCAAATTGAAAAACAAGCAAAATTATCTTTTTTTATAGGTTGTGTTTTATTTATTTACTTGTTTATTTGTGGTACTGGAAATAGAACCCAGGGAAATTCTGCCTCTGAGCTATACCCCCAGCCCTATTTATTTTGTATTTTGAAATAGGGTCTTACTAAGTTGCTGAGGCTGGCTTCAAACCTGCAATCCTCCTGTCTCAGCCTCCCAAGTACTGGGATTATACACCTGGTTTACATAATTTATTTTAGATGGGCGTCTCATTATGTTGCCCAGGCAGGCCTCAAATTCATGATTCTTTCTCAGCCTCTTTAATCCACAGTAACACACACACACACACACACACACACACACACACACACACACACACGAAGACATAAATTGAAATGCATCCCATACTCATGAATTGAAAGACAATGTTTTGTTGTTGTACTGGAGATTGAGTCCAGGGGCACTTTACCACTGAGCTACATCCCCAGTCCTTTATTTTTCCTTGTGTGTAGTACTGGAGATTAAACTCAGAGGGATCCTACCACTGAGCTACACCCCCAGCCCTTTTTATTTTGAAATAGTGTTTCACGAAGTTGCTCAGGTTGACCTTGAATTTCCTTCTGCCTCACTCCCCTCGCCCCCCGTGCCCCCTCAGTAGCTAGGATTACAAGCATGTGCCACCATGCCCAGCCAAAGAACAATATTTTTAAGGTGGCAATATTACCTAAAGCAATCAGCAAATTCAAAGGAATCCTTATCGACATTCCAGTAACTTTTGTCAGAAATAGACACATTTATCCTAAAAATCATATGGTATCTCAAGGGAACCCAAATAGCCAAAATAATCTTGAAAAGGAGAACAAAGCTTGAGTACGCATTCTGCTTTCAAACTGACTACAAACAGTAGTAATAAACGGTATGGTACTGGACACATACATCAGTGAACTAGAACAGAGAGCCCTCAAGTAAATGCTTGCATATATGATCAAGCAAATTTTCACAAGGGTTCAAACACTAATAAACCAATAAAATCTTGTTTAAAATAAAAAAAAATATTTTCACAAGGGTGCAAAGTTCACTCAATGGAGGAAAGGATGGTATTTTCAACAAATGGTGCTGGGAAAACCGGATATCCAGATGCAAAAGAATGAAGGTGGGCCCTGACCTAACACCATATACAAAAGTTGATTCAAAGTGAATCAAAGGTATTAGAAGAAAACATAGTGCCGGGCGTGGTGGCGCACGCTTGTAATCCCAGCATTCGGGAGGCTGAGACCAGAGGATCTGGGTTCGAGGCCAGCCTCAGATACCTAGTGAGGCACTCCGCAACTTAGTGAGACTCGGTTTCAAAATAAAGAATAAAAAATAGGGCTGAGGGTATAGCTCGGAGGTATAATGCCCCTGAGTTCAATCCCCAGTACCGCAAAAAAAAAAAAAAAAAAAAAAAAGAAGAAAACATAGTGTAAAAGCTTTAAGACACTGGATTTGGTAATACACTTTTGGATAGGACACCAAAGGCACAGGCAAGTAAAGAAAAAGAAGACAAATAGCACGTAACAAACACTTAAAAATTTGTTCCTCCGCCAGGCGTGGTGGTGCACCCTTGTAATACCAATACTTGAGAGGCTGAGACAGGAGGATCACAGTTTCATGGCCAGCCTCAGCAACTTAGGCCCTTTGCAACTTAGTGAGACTCTGTTTCAAAATAAAGAATAAAAAATAGGGCTGGGGTGTAGCTCAGAGGTAGAATGCTCCTGGGTTCAATCCCCAGTACCAATATATATATATATATATATATATATATATATAGTTCCTCAAAAGACACTATCAGACGGGAATGGTGGCACATGCCTATAAGCCCAGTATTTGGGAGGCTGAGAAAGGAGCATCACGGGTTGGAGGACAGCCTGGGTAACTTAAAAGGCCCTGTACAACTCAGTGAAACCCTATTTAAAAATAAATAAAATAGGGTTGGTGATGGAGCTCAGAGGTAGAATGCTCCTGAGTTCCATCTCCAGTACCACAATAAATAGATAAATAAATACATACATACATAAATAATCCCAGTACTTGGGAGGCTGAGACCGGAGGATGCGGGTTCGTGGCCAGCCTCAGCTACTTAGTGAGACCCTCTGCAACTTAGTGAGACCCTGTTTCAAACTAAAGAATAAAAAATAGGACTGGGGATGGAGTTTGGAGGTAGAATGTCCCTGGGTTCAATCTCCAGTACCGCAAAAAAAATAAAATAAATAAATAAATAAATAAATAAATAAATAAATAAATAAATAAATAAACTCATTCATCCAACAAAACTGAAAGACCAGAGGAAGAGAAGCCAGGGCCGCCCACTCCGCGGAACCTTCTGGCGCCGGCCGCAGCCCTGCGGGGGGGCGAAGGCGGCGGGTGCGCGAGGCACTTCCGGGGTGGGCGCGGACACTTCCGGGCCGCAGTACGTCCCGCCGCCATTCGGGAGCCCGCGCAGCAGGCCTCTCCCGGCGCCGCTGCGCTCCTAGACGCCGCCGGGACGGTGAGCGGAGGGCGGCGGGCGGCGGCCCCTGTGCCCTGTGCGCGGCGCGGTTCGTGTGGCCGCGCGCTCCCTGCGCAGAGCTGCCTGGAACCGGGAGCTGCGGCCCGCAGGCGGGCGAGCGGCGGCTCCAGTCTGAAGAGGGCGGATTCGAGTCCCGAAGACCTGCGGCGGCACGGGTACAGGGAGTCGGCGAGGTATCGTGGTGCCGGCTTAGTGGGACCCCAAACTCAAACTCAGGGTCACCCTGTGACCCAGCAGTTCAACCCCTAGGTAAAAGGGTCAGCGCTTGCGGGGAGCTCGGGATCTTAGGGCAGCAAGATTGTCCTGCAGGGCAGTGGTGGACACACGGCGCTGTACATGTGTCAAAGCCCTCTCACGTGAACTGTTACAACTCCCTTGTTACAAATGCCCCACGCTAACTAATGCACGATGTTAATAATAGGAGAATAGAGGGGCGTAGAATAGATATAAGGGAATTCTTTGTACTTTTTGTTGTTTTTATTTAACATAAAACTGCCCCCCCCAAAATAAACTTGTTAATTTTTTTTTAAATCAGCCAGGGTGATGAACAATGCTAGATTATTTATAGAATAATCGTCCCAGTTAGCTTTAAATATGCTCTACATATTGGATGTTAATGTAAAAAGTTATGCACGCAAATGTATTTTAAAAGGCAATCGATGTTAGACTTCAAGGAAGAAGTTGGATGGGAGTAGATGTGATACTACATAGTATAGACTGCATTGAAGAATACTGAGTGATGTAATCTGTAGTGGTGAAAGTAGGATAACAGAAATTTCTATTGATTTGGACATTTTGAGGGGGAGAAGGTGGTACTGGAGGTTGAACCCACGGGTATTCTACCTCTGAACTACACTCCCAGTCCTTTTTACTTTTCATTTTGAAGCAGGGTCTCATTAAGTTGCTGAAGCTGGCCTGGAACCCACGATCCTCCTGTCTTAGCCTCCCAAGTACTGGGATCACAGGTGTGCATCACCCCCCCTGGCTCTGATCTGGACAATTGTTAGTTAATTTTTGTAGTCAATATTAAGAACTTTGAAATTTTGAGAAAATAATTTTTTTGCTAGAATCTTAATAGTGGAAGGAATATGAATTGAATGGTTTCTGCCTTGAAGACGCAATTCTGTAGTGTCTATGTGGCTCCTCAGCTAAAGTGGAAAGACAACACTGTGTTACGACCAAGGCCCATATTCGGGGATCCCTGTTCTGTTGCTTCCTCTGACCTAATTGCTGTGATTTGACAAGTTACTTTCTCCTTCCACATACATTTTCTCTGTTGTAAAATGAAGAGGTTTGACTCAAAACCCTTTTGGTCCTCTTCTGTTACTGACTTCTAATTATGGTCCTGCCGACAAGCACCTTGTGGCTAATGATGAGGTAGTTTATAAAGCTGTTGAGCTGAAATCTGTTCTGCTGGCTTCCACTTCTTGCTTCTAAAACAAGTTCTGTATTATCTATATTTTTCCCCCTGTGAAGTTGGATGACTTATTTCTCAGTAATGCCTACCATCAAGTTGTTATTTTTTGCATGTTCTGTAATTTGCTAGAAACTCTTACAGTGTCTTCCTGCCCACAACTGAAGATAGTGTCTCTAGAGTGTGGGATACTCTGCCCAGTACAGAATATTGGACACAGTTCTCTATAGTCCTATATTTATGCAATTGATAGGTGGATTCTAAATGTATGCTAAGGTTCATCTTGTTGTGGCCCATCATATTGGCTTTTGAGGATCTTAACTAAATTCTGCTGTGTTCTTTGGATCATGGTATACTAGAAAGAATCTGAGTAGATAGTAGAACTTTTTTCTGTCCTTGGTTGGGTGCTGGTCATTTGCTGTATCTTGGGCAAGCCATATAATGTCAGGCTTGAGTTTCCTCAACTATAAATTGGAACTTTAAAGTAAATGAGAAATGAGATGGGTGCTCAGGTTGCCTCTAGTTTTAAAGTCTATGGGTCTAATATTGGGTCCCCAGCTTTCATGAGATAGTGTTAGGGTCAATACATATTTTCTGAGCATATACCTTGTGCCAGTATATGCAAGGGTTGCAGAGGTGAGTAAACAGTTCCTACTCTCTGACAGCCATGGCTTGGTGTGGAGTCAGGATGCAGTGCCAGTGGGTGGCCACTGCACAGGGAAGATGGGAAGGGAGTGGGAAATTGGCCTGCTTAAAAAGATGACTCGCCTGAAGGATGGAAGGATTTGCCTGGCAGCTGGTAGCAAGATAGGTAGTAAAGGAGAGGAAATGTCTGTGGAAAGGCCCAGAAGCTTGACCTGTAGTCAGTGCTTTGAGAATGCAGTCTGTGCCAACCAGCCTGAAGAACTTTTTGTGCCATGTTCAGATTTTACACTACAAGTGTCTGAGAGACAAGGATTATGAGCAGTCAAGTTATGTTAGACTTGTAGGCTTATAGGTTTGGGAGACAACTTTGGCAGCAGTATGTTGAATGGTTGGGAGGGAAGCAGATCAGTTGTCAGAATTCAAGAGTGTCAGGGTGTAGGAATACAGAAAAGAGTAGATGAAGTATATTGGTAGCAGTTTTCTGTGCATGTTCATCCCATTCTGTTCTTGTCAACAAACTCACTCTGACTGTGGTGTTTTCTCTGAAATGCATGCAGGGAGCCTGTTCTGGGGTAGATCTGTCTATTCCTGCTTAGGGTCAGAACACCACCATCCAGGCTCCCTGGTCCTGTTGATTGTATTGTTCCTTCCACCAAAGCATGTCAGTAACATTGGTAACGAACAAACTATCAGTGGCTTTTACAGTCTAGTAGCACCAGCAGTCCTCTTAGTGCTTATCAGAGCAGTGAAATTGTGAGTCACTATTTCTGAGACTACATAAGCTGAAGTGTGATGGTAAGTTAGAAAGGGTCTAGTTATATGCATGAGCATAAGTCCATAGTGGATTGTAAATTAGACAAGGTCAGTGTCATAGATGGTGTCTATTGCAGGCTTTGGTGCCATATTAGTGAAGTGGTGTCCAGGCTTACTGGACCCTAACTGTTGGAGGGGTCCCAATGGTGAGAGAGACACAAGACAGTCACACAGATAGGGTTTTGATTATATTTCCTTTATTTTCAGGTTCAACTTCTCATCTTTGTCCTACTAAAGGCTGTTTCCTGTGAGTTAGTCAAAAAGCCATGTAGGCTGCTTGCTCTGCGTGGACCACTTCCAAGGGTCTTCTAAGACAGCTGGTAAGTCTGGCACCAGAGAACACCTGGTGCTTTGTTTCTTCCCACACTAAGTGTTTGTCTAGGACATACAAAGGATTGCTTCACTAGCATTTCTTTTTATATGCTATTTGTTTGCTTTAACTACTTCTCTTTTTTTAATGTTAGGACAGTATGATAAAATACTTGACAAGTTCTTGGAGTTCCAAAGGTAAAACTCCATACACCCATCTCTGTAGCAGTATATGAAGATGTGCTATACACACATTTCTTTGGTAGAATTTGAGATATGAAAAGTGAATTCTCTAGCATTCTTTGAAGAACTTTTTTAAGCTAAGTTATTAGAATACAGTGATGAGTCTTGGTGGGGGACTTTGTGATTGGGCAGAAAAGTTGGAGGTAAACAAAGGAAGGAAGGATCTCAGGTAGCTCTCATCCTTGTCTTTTGATGCCCTTGTGATAAGGAATATGCCACTTTACTACGAGCAGCCCTTGGCTCTACACTGTTGCCACTTAACAGCCACATGGGATCATTGAGACGCATCTTCCATTTTCCTCTGAAATCTTTCAAGTCTTCATCATGTTTGTAAATTTTTTCTTATAATGTGCTTTTATTGGTGCATTATAGTCTCATATCATGTTTGTAAATTAAAGATAATTTTTAGAGATTTTTCTCCAGTGCTAAATTATTATGTTTTTATTTTGGTAGTCTTTTTGGCCCTAAAAATAGCCAGGCACACACCTGTAAGTCCAGTACTTAGGAGTCTGAATAAGAGGATTGCAAGTTTGAGGCCAGCCTTAGCAATTTAGCCAGACTCTCAGCAACTTAGCAATACCCTGATTCAAAATAAAAAGGGCAACCAGGCATGGTTGTACATGCCTGTAATCCCAGTAGTTGGGGAGGCTGAGACAGGAGGATCATAGGTTTGAGGCCAGCTTTAGCCACTTAGCAAGGCTCTCAGCAACTTAGTAACACCCTGTTTCCAAATAAAAGATAAAATGGGGCTAGGGGTGTAACTCAGTGATAGAATGCCTCTAGGTTCAATTTCCAGCACCACAATAAAGAAAAAAAAAACAACAAAAAAAAAAACTGAGATATAGCTCAGAGGTAGACTACCCCTAGGTTCAGTCCCCATTCAGGAAGCTCTAATACTTCCTCTAAAGCATTTGTTTCCTGAATTGTGTATCTCCTTTTTAGCTTTAGACACTCCCTCCACCCCACCCCCCAAAAGAGCAAATGAGACACTACTGAGGGAATTAATAGAAAATAACATACAACACTGTCAGTAATAACACCTTTAAAAACAGAACTTGTCAGATTTGGAAATGCTATTAAATCTTTCACATTGGTGTTCTAGAGGTTCTCTGAGGAGCAATTGAATGTCCCGACCCCATTGTCCTTAGCACAGAGCCTGTTGCGTGTCTCAGCAGTGGGTGGTAATTTTGGTAGATGATCAAGTGTCATTTGGTGAAAAAGGATATATACATCTTTTATATTTAGTGACAGGTCTTGCTGTGTTGCCTGGACTGACCTTTAACTCCTGGACTCAAGTGATCCTCCTGCCTCAGCCTCTGAGTAGCTGAGACCACAGGTATGTACCATTGTGTCTTGCTATTAATGAGAAAAATATTTTGTGATCTACTTGGTGGGTGAACACACTGAGTCTGTTAGTTACAGTCTGCTTTATTATCTGTTGGATTTTATGCTAGCATAAGATGAGATAAGATAGCATACCAGAACAGAAATAGAAGTGGTAGGAAGTAGAGAGGGAAATGGTGAAGAACAGAGGAATCTGGATAACTGATGTAGGGTGAAAAATTAGGCTGGATTCTTACCCCATTGTACTATAATGATTAAGGACACAAATTAAGGATATTGTACATTCTGGTAGCATGCATAAAGCCCTGGGTTCCGTCTCCAGTACCACAAAACAAAACAAAAGCATAGAAATAGAATGAGGTGATTAAAATTAGGAAAGACATTACAAAGAAACCTTTTTTTTTTTTTTTT